>JALRMM010000695.1:0-12330 GCA_026122155.1 Zymoseptoria crescenta
TAGAGATAGGACTTTAGGTATCCGTGTCCTAATAGGATAGTATAGAAGGCACTAGTTAAAGCGCGTCTTCCTCCTATTCTATGTTTTCCTAGCGAGCTCTACGGAAATCGACTAAGGTAGCTATTTGTATTCCTAGGTACCTTATTAATCTCCTATTATCTTGCTATTTCGTATCGGGTTTTCTAGATGCTAAAGAGATCGTCTTTTACGTAATTTGCCCTCTCGTGTTCTACGAAATACTTATATTGTCGGAGTCGATAATAGAGTAGTTATACCTATGTTCTCTATCGTTTTTACGGAAGTATCTCTCTCGAGTCCTCGTATTAGACTTCTTACGTATCCGAAGGTACGCTTTAGATAGCGAGTCGTACGGGGTGGTTTTCGGGTAGCTTAGCTACGCATAGAGAGTATAAAATTAACTGTCTCTCTAGTCGTAGATCTAGGGGGAAGAGATTTAATTCTACTTTAGACGGGACGTTCGGGGCGGTACGGAAAACGCCTAGGATCTTTCTATAAGCTTTACTTTATAGAGATACTAGAGGTTTTATACTCTTTTTCGACCGCTACTAAACTGGGGCCCTATAGTCTACTACTATAGTAACGTAGGCTAAGTAGATCTTTCTTAACAATATAGAAGATAGACCGCGTTCGGTATTTGCTAATCTTTCTAATCGATAGAATGTAGCCTATGCTTATACCGATCTTATTACGATATGTTCCTTAAAGGTAAGACCGGCGTCGAGCTAAATCCCGAGCTACCTTATTACTTTCTTTACTAGGCGAACAATATCGCTATTTAGAAGGGTTACTGGGTAGTCGGACCCTTTCCCCTTCGAGAAGTAGATAAGGTCTATCTTTGCTAGGTTGAAAGCAATCGAGTTCTTCTTTCCTAGGTCTATTAGCCGTCTAGCCTTACGTTCTAGTACCTTAGAGTTCTTCTTAAGGGACATAGACGAGGTAGATAGTCTAATATCGTCGACGTAGAAACTTAGAGTAACTCTTTATAGCGAGAAGAAGATGTCGCGCGTATAGATAAGGAATAGGATAGGGGACATCGGACTACCTTACGGAACGCCGATCTCTATATCCTAGAATTCTTATATCTATCCGTCGAAAGCTATTCGTAGGCGTCTATTGCTTATAAACGGCTAAACCTAACGTATAAGGCTATACGGAAGCCTTAACTAGATTATTATTCTTAACAGTCGGTTCTTTATAATGTGGTCGTATACTCCTCTTACGTCGAGGAAGATAACCGAAGTTTTCTTCTTCTTTCTTCGATTCTCCTCGATCTCGTTCGTTAAGAGAAGCACTATGTCGATAGCCGATTTCTTCTTTCGCCCTCCTAGTTACGAGTCGTATAGAAGGGGTTTTGTCTCTACGATAATCCCTAGGCGTTTTATAAGTATCCTCTCGCTAATTTTACTAAGGTAGTTTAGGAGAGAGATAACTCGGTAAGCCTTAGGGACCGAGTAGTCTAGTTTTCCTGGCTTTACTAGAACTACGCCTATCGCAACTTTCTAGCATCGGGGGTAGTGTCCTTCGTCGAGTAGCCTACTATATATACGTAGAAAGGTAATAAGAATAGCGCCGTACGCTTTACTAATAATAGCTTACGTAATACCGTCCGGGCTAGGCGTTTTTCCTTTTACTATCTTCGTACTATAGGTGGTAGCGAGTTCCTCCTCGGTTAGCGTAGTCTAGCCCTAGTCCCCGGCTATATACGCTTCCTAGCGGTTCGGTAGAGGTTCCTCGGTAGGAGGGCGTGGAAATAAGGCCTCTAAAAAGGCCTTATATTTCCCCTCGAAAGAGTCTTCGTTATTTATCGTAGGTATCTATCTTCGGCTACTATTCCTAGTATAGGACATAGCTTAAAGATAGATTTCGAATCTTCTTTTTCGAGGAAAGCGTTCTAGTAGTTCTTCTTTACTGTTTTAATAGCTTAGAAGTACTCGTTTCTTACTCTTATATACGCCTCTTTCTCTTCTAGCGTCGGCGTATATCCGTAAGTAAAGGTCTATCTATATGTTCTAGACATTATACGGCGTAGCGTGCGTAGCTCTCTATTCCACTATAGTTTTGCGTAGGCGTGTACTACTTTCTCCGGGATTGCTTCTCGCATCGATCTGGTAATATATAAGGTAAAAGAGTCTACGATGTCGTCGAGGGAGTTTATATAGTTAATAGATGTCGCTTTGCTTATTAGGAGTTCTGTAAATAGTTCCCAATCCGTAGAAGCTATATCTAGAACTACTTTCTTCTATTAGGCTCGATTATGCGCGCTAATAAGGTCTATAGATATAGCCTTATAATCTAAGCCTATCGGAATCGTTCTCTAGTCGATTTCTTTCGTAGATAGGGATCCCTTTGTAAACGTAAGGTCTAAGACAGACTCTACGTCTAGGTACGGCCTATAGAAGGTCCCGACGCCTATTATGTTACGTAGAGTAAAGCCTTAATCTTCTATCTACTCTAGGAATTCGCGGGTGCTAGTAGTATCCTTTCCTTTCGGATCCTAGGACGGGTGTCTAAGATTAAAGTCTCCTACTAGTAGAGTGTTCGGAAGGAAAGTGTCGCGTAGAGAGTAGAGGCTTCTCTCTATTATTCGTAGGTTCTATAGGTTGTCGGTATCCCGAAGGTCTTTCTCGTTATAGAGATTAACTATCTGGATCTTATTACCCTTCTTGTCTAAAATAATAAAGGAAAGTATGTCGCTATTATCTAACAATAAAGGAGAGATGTTAACGTTAAGTCTAGTACTAATATATAGTATCGTTCTTAGCCGGATCGTCGAATCCGTAGTCGTAGGGAATAGCTAGTTATAATCCCGGTATACGATAGATCTTGTCTCTTTATAGTTTATTATCGGGTCCTCTATAGCCCACGGTTCTTAGACTAATAGAAGGTCGGCTTTCTACTTAACCGCGACGTCTAAAGTAGACTCTATAGCCTCGATAGATCGGTTAAGGTTAACGTGGAAAATCCGTAGAGAGTGTTCTAATATATAGAGCGTTCTAGAGGCTTCCCTTTTTATAGTATACGATCTTTCGCCTTTTCGACTCTTAGGCTATCCGCGCCTATATATAGACGGTTTTGAATAGCCCTATTTGCCTCCTCTTCGGTTGCAAAACCTACTAGAACTATTGCTCTAGTAAGAGTCTTTCTTCGCTCCTTGTTTATTAGCTAAATTAGGGTCCCGGCGAGTTTAAGACCTCTATTAAAGGTCTTAATCTCTTGTTAAATGTCTTATAGGCCTGTTGGCGTATTAAAGTTTATAGTCGAGATGCCGTAGACTACGACCTTATGCTAGAGAGAGTCCTCTATTACTTATGCCTCGCCTACGATTTCGGTAACCTTATTAAGGCTATCGATTGTATGTTAGCGTGCTCTCTCTATTACGAAGTTTAGGATAATGTTGCCCCGAATCGATTTCTTTATTACAAGAATCGCTAGCTCTTAGCCCTCGTATTTAAGAGCTTTATTAATTTTGTCTCGAGTTGCAATCTATTCGAATTCCTTCTCTTTATTCTTTAGTATAAGGATTAGAGGCTTTGGTTCTGCTTGTTCTTTCGGCTTGTTAGCCTTCTAGGAGACAGTTGTCTACTGTTGTTGTTGTTGTTATTGTCTTTATTATTATTATTGCTACGTCGCCTTTGTTATCGAGAAGGAGAAGGGTTCGCTATCTCCCTTAACAATATCTATAAAGGTAGGCTTCTTCGCTTATGCTACGAGCTTCTTTGTTATTGTCTCTAGGTTCGAGACCTGTTTAGCGAGGATTTAAGACGTTGTTTTAAAGTCTATACGTTCGGTAAAGTGCCGGAATACTTCGAGAAGGTCGAGAACTCTAGTTTGTTCTTCTAGGATTCCGCCTAGATCCCCTACCGCTTCGACTAGTAGCTATCGGGCCTATAGGATCTTCTCGGTTATAGGTATACGAGAGAGAGTTTGTTTCTTTCTAAGGGATAGGCTACGAGTTAGGGAACTACTAAACTCGAACAGGTTCTACCTTTTCCTAGATAGGAAGGCAAAAGCAGTCCTTTTTTATAGTTCCTTCGGCGCTAGTATCGTTTTAATAGATTCGAACGTAACGTCCTCGTTCGCTTTAGCCGTAGCTTTTAGGGTTTAAGGGGTTGTGTCCGCGTCTATTATCTCGGTTTCGGTAGACATTGTCTTGTTTTATTGTTATTGTTTGTTTGTTTAAAAAGGCTTAGTAGTCTTGCGCCGAGAGGGCTACTTGTTCGTCTCTATTTCCAATCGCGTTCGGGTCCTAGCCTACTTACGATACTAGGGCGCTCTTCTCCCTACTATATAAAGTAGGAGTATAGGAGAAGGTATACTTTAAAGAGGAGAGAAGAGATATATAAATATACCCCTGCTTCTAGGAAGTACTCTAGCCTATAGCAACATGCGTCTTTATAGTAGGCTTCAGAGGCGTTCTATAGGTAGCCGTAGTAGGTTCGGGACAACCTTTGTCTCTAGGGAAAGGTAGGCCTATACTCTATAAACAGAGTATCTAGCTATATAGCTAGTACTACTACTCTAATCCCTAGGGGTGCAAATTCGTCCTTACTAAACTATACTGCTCCTTTAGCTTCCTCTCTCGGCGGCGTAGGACAATAGGTAACTCTAATATAGAGAGAACTGAGTATATGTTTGTTTGTGTATCCTAAGGTTTCTGCTCTTATTTGGCCTCTAGCTCTTTTAGTATCCGGTAGATCCGGACGTTTAATAGCTAGAATAAAAGCTCTTATTAAGGGCTTTTCAACGGGCTACTTAGCGTCTAAATCGGCGGCGTATTAGTTATATTGTAGTGCGTTAAAGTGCTATAGTACAGTTGTGCACCTATCCTATGCAGTTTCCTAAACAGGAAATTTCCCGTGTGTAGGGAAGGTAAGGTCGAAATAAGGTTTCGGGGGTAGGGGCTAAAGGGTCCAGATTTTGCACCCTAAAGGGGGCAATACTATAAATCTTTAAGCTCTAATAGCGGCGTGGGTTTTGAGGCTAGCGAGGTAAAAGCGGGTTCGTTGGAACGGCCTTAATAAGGGCTTTCGAATAGTACGTGTTTGGTAATAATCGGGTTAATATTAGGTGTGTAATGGAAGTGCGGGTATCGATAACCGGCCGACGTAGTAGTAGTAGGAATACTATATAAATCGATTACGGAACGTTACTACGCGGTACGCGGTTAGCGATAAAGTCTGGCTCTTACTTAGTAATATTAGGACGGACCGTCCTACTAAGAAGCTCGACTAGATCTACGCGAAGTATACGGTTATCCGTACCTTCGAGAACTCGCCTTACTTTATTAAATTAGACGTTCCTCGCGGCATTTACCCGAAGTTCTATACTTCTCTCCTATGTCTTATAAGCGACGATGCGCTTCCTTCTTAGGTCGTTACGGATACATAGCCCGCTACTATACTTAACGATACCGGGGATAAGGAGTACGGTGTCGAGTCGCTTCTCCGCTATTATACTAGGCGAGTAGGCTACGGTTACTAGCGTAAGACTCTTATTAAGTAGGTCGGTTACGACCGTCCTACTTAGGAACCGTTACGAGAGTTTAAGAACACGATCGCGCTAGAACGCTTTAAAGCTCTTTACGGAGACGCGAACATAGCGGATAGTCCTATACGACCTTAAACTATATACTAATAGACTCCTTGGTCCGTGTTTCTAGACGGGCCGTTTCTTTTACTTCGGAGACAGTACTAGATACAACTATTAGATACCTCTTTATCTATCGTACGATATAAAACTACGGTACCGCGTATATACGTAGTATACCCGATCCGGCTCTATCTTACGCTCCTTAGTTAAAAATTTCGGCAAAACTATAGCCTTTAGGGCCTAAACTTATAGTAAACCGTATCTTCTTTTAGAACTTCTACTAAGCACTAACCGGACTAAACCTATAAGTTTAAGAGGAGAATTATAGAATAGAGGTCCCGTATATCGTAATAGCGTATATAGTAACATATAGAGCACAACCCTACTACCTAACGAGGCTTAGCCGAACTACTTTACGAAGGGGCCCTAAATAGCTAGCCGTTATGCTACTATATCTATTAGCCCGTATCGCTCGGGCCCGGACGTTGTCGACTAGTAGGTTATATAAGGCGTCTTAAGAACTATAGATGTAAGTACGGTGGAATTTTGGTTGCTTTTATACCTTAACTTTAGCTAGAAGCTAGATAGCCGAGTAGGCTAGGTTGTAGCAACGATAAGTAGCTAGGCATAAGATTAGTAGGATAGGAGGTAACGGAAATTTTTCCTTAGGGGAATAAATTTTTACGACAAGTTCGATAGTTTAGTCGATTTTACGACTAGAGGGACGCGAAGGGGGGTTAGGGAGGGGGGGCGGGGGGGTATTGTTAGAGGCTAGTACCTAAGGCTAGCTAGCTTTACCGCCCAACGCCTAACGCCCGATACCTAACGCCTAACGCCTAATACCTAACGTCTAACGCCTAACGCCCAACGCCCTATACCCGATCGGGAATAGATTTCCCTCGGGTTATATAGAGGCTACGTATACGCTAAGCTACGCTACGTACGCCTTCGACTTATACTCGACGTATCGCTATCGTAGATAGATCTTCCTTTCGGTAGCTTTAGAATTTCATATATTCGGATCTAGACCTTCGTATATAACTTCGGTTCGGACCCTTATAGCTATCTTCGATACGCTATAGAACTTATATAACCTTCTTATAGTAATTAGTAAGAGTACCGGACGAGAAGATTAGAATGTTGTCGATATATACTATATAGAAGTCGTCGAGTAGGTCCCGTAAAATCCAGTTTAGGTACCGCTAGAACGTAGCTAGTATACTAGTAAGTCCGAAAGGGCAAACATTCTATTCGAAAAGGCTATAATAAGTACGGAACGTAGTCTTCTACTCTTCGCCCTTAGTAATACGAATCTAATAGAACGTAGTAGATACGTCGAGTTTAGTAAGCTACTTAGCCTTACTAAGAGCAGTAAGTATCTCTCGGATTAGTAGAAGAGGGAAACGGTCTTTCGACGTAATAGTGTTAAGGCTACGATAGTCGATATAGAAACGGAGGCTACTACGAGGCTTCTTAGTAAAGAGAATAGGTACGGCGGCGGGAGACTTACTATACCGGATATAACCCTTCTCGAGGAGGGAATATAGCTCTTTTCGTAGGACCAAGAGCTCGTCCTAGGTTATATTATATAGAGGGCCCTAAGGCGGTTCGTTCGGCTTCCCGGTACTATTAGTAGTAAGAGGAATCTCGTAGTCAAATCTAGGTCAATACGGCGGTAACTACTCTCCTTCCTAGATAAAGGCGCGTATCTAGGGACGGTAATACTTAGGAAGTCTCTCGATAATCTCGTCTCGAGTAAGGGCTTTCTTTATCTATAGCGCCTTCTCGATATCTTCTAGCGAGGTAGTAAAGAGAGATACGTCTCTTTTACGAGATAACTAGGTAAGGAATCCGAAGGTAGCTCTACTAACGGCCTTAGCCGTCGTAGAGCCTACTAGCTGTTTCTTACTAGGGATCGAGAACCTATCGAGGAGGAACTCGAGGCGATTTATTAATTCGATAACCTATACATTTTTATAGAAAAGGTAGGGTCTCCCGAGGATAAGGTCTTCTTAGAGGTCCGGAACGGCGTAGGTAAAAGCAGTCGACTTATACCCGCCGACGTCGAGAGAAAACCTCGTTACGAAAGAAATCTCTTTCTTTCGCGATAGGGTTCCTTATACGCTAATAACCTTACGCCTCGGGATAGGGATTTACGCGAGCCGGAGTTTCTTAGCTAACCGTTCGTTTATTAAACAATACGATTAGCTACTATTATCGATAAGAGCGAATTAAAGTACGTCGTCGTTAATAATAGTAGAAGCGTAGAAGAGAGAGCGTTCTATTTTTATCTTTTGAAAGACGTTCTATTCTATTTCTACTTATATCTAACATTACCTCTACGGACGTCTTATTATAGAGGCTACTTGTTTTCCGACGCTAGATCTTCTTCTTCTTCTTCTAGAAGGGCTTCTCGTACCTTACGAGAGCTAACCTTACTTACTATAGATTATACGGCGTTCGGGTTTCTTATAGCGAGGTATATACAATCGGTAATAAGATATCCTTTTATCCTGTAACGAAGATAGAGGCCTTATTCTCTCTAAGCTTATATCGTATCCTTTATAACCTACTTAGCCCTCTTCTTCTCTTTCTAGCCGAATTCGACTCGGTTAGACCAAGTCGGTTCCTAATCTATCTCGTCTTTTACTTCTTATAACGGGGTCGCTCGTAGCTAGGTCGCCCGCGACCCTATTAATAGTAGGGTCGCCTAGGGGGTAAAGGGCATAGAAAAGTTCGACCGAGAACGAAGATTTATAATCGACCCGCCGATAGTTAGGAGGTTCTTTATAAAGGTCGAGTACCTATCCGGCGGGTTTAAAGTAAATAGGAGTAAGGCCCTCTTTATTTCGTCGTTAAGAGAGTTCTTAAGAAGAGTAATCTAAATACTCTCCTCTTTCGGGTTCGGCTCGTCTTACGAAAGGGTATCGGATAGTCTAGCGTTTATAAGGACTACTTTAAAGCGAGGAAGGTAGGTAGTAATAGGTTCGTTATCGCTTTATTAGATCCGAGAGAGAGTTTAAAGAGCTCGTCGTTATTAGTTCGTATCGCCGTATATACTATTTAGGTACTAGAGGAATTCCCTCGCGTTCCCTTTTCCTTTCTCGAGGGCGTTCTAGATTATTGTTCTTACTATTCTTACTACGCTATCGTCGAGTCTACTTGTAAGGTAGAGGAATTAGTCGAAGTCGTCGCTAATAGTATCTTTATCGATAGCTAGTTTAGCTTACGTAGCGAGATACTAATCTTCCCATTCCGATTGTTTACTACTAAAGGTTCGTAGTATAGGAATACGCTCCTTTAGGCGGCGAGGGGCGTCGTCGTTATATATCGTAGTCGTTATAGTCGTTTCTCGAGTAGCTAGAGTCGAGCTACTCGCTTCGGGCATCGGTTCTTCTTATTATTTTCTAGTAATAGCGAGCTATCTTTCGAGCTCGCGTTTAGCTACTTCTATAGCCTAGTATTGTTCGAGGTGTTACGTATCGTTTATTGCGAGTTAGGTCTAGAATTCTTCTTAGATTCGAGCTATTTCTACTCGTATAAGTTCCTAAAATTCAGGCGGTATTTCTATTAGGGTAGCTATTCGATATTAAGCTTTAGAAGATATAAGGGTCCGAACCGAAGTTGTATACGAAGGTCTTGATCCGAATATATAAAATTCTAAAGCTACCGAAAGGAAGATCTATCTATAATAGCGACACGTCGAGTATAAGTCGAAGGCGTACGTAGCGTAGCTTAGCGTATATACGTAACCTAATCGGGCGTCCGGTCGGCTCGTTAGACGTCCGATAGGACGTCGGGCGTCGGGCATTAGGCATTAGGTAGTAAAGCCGGCCAGCCTTAGGCACTAGCCTCTAATAGGTACCCTCCCGTCCCTAGTGTCCGGACGTAGGATCTCGGTATAGCCTATGGATAATGTCTTTCTATTTACTCTCCTTATTAATTACTCGATAGAGGGGTTTACTAATCCTCTTCTAATACTAAAGGTAGCACTCTCGGACGAGGTAGCGAGCTATACGCTTCTTAAACGCATACTAGGTATTCTTATTTATACTACCCGGCCGTCGGAGGGTAAGCAAGTAGTATATAACGTCCCTATAAAAGTCGGAGTAGGTACTATCGATATTCTCTTTAACTAGTTCCTCGACTAGTTCCGGTGTCGCCTTATTAGCCTCTACTCTACTAGCGTAGGTAGCATAAAGAGCTACATCGATTATGTCCTTATAATCTTTATTATATAGGTTATCTACATCGTCGGATATAGTCCTTAGTCGGCATAAAAGTGCATTAGTAGTACTATAGGTTTTTCTAGAGACGTGCTTTACTTCGAAATTAAAGAGGCGAATCTATGTAACCTACCTAGTTATAACTACATTAGGGAGGTCGGTCGGTGCCCTATTTAGCTAGTGTACTAGTATATTTACGTCGACCTCTAGGAGGAAGTGTATACCGTATAGGTAGGATTTAAGTTTCTTTAGTGCTTTAAGGACTCCAAGGTACTCTAGTTTCCTAGTATTATAGGTCTACTCCCTAGGCTTCTAGATTCTACTTTCGTATCGTATAGGGTGTCTTTTCTTAGGGTTGTCGGTATAGCCCTAAATCCATCTCCCGATGTATCGATAGCTAGGATAATCTACCCTTTATTTTCGTAGTTAATCGTCTTTAGGGTAGGGGCTGTTACTAGTGCCTTCTTAAGAGTACTTATTGCGAGGTCTTGCTCCTCGGTCTAGCTCTAGAATATATCCGGACGTGTAAGGAGGTATAGGGGTGCTAAAACCTAAGCATATCGAGGTATTCAGATTCGAAAGTATACTACTACTCTAAGGAAAACTTGGACCTCCTTTAGGTTCTCTAGCGTAGGCTACTCGATAATCTTAATTACCCTAGCCTCTAAGGGGTGTCTACTATTAATATTATAGACGTATCCGACAATTAGAACTCTAGTAGCGAACTATCTTAACTTATATGCTAAGATAGTAAGCCTAGCTCTCTCGATATCCGTAAGAACCTAGTCGAGATTTATAATATACTTAGCAATCTATCGTCGGATACCTAGTTCTACTTCCTTATTATTGTATATAGACTTGGTCCCCTTAACTCTAATATTATCTAGAAAGGGGCGGGCTCGATTATTTATATAGTCTTAGAGAATAGTAGTTATAATCCGCTAGAACTAGGCTACTAAGTTTGTGCCTCCTATAGGGATACTAGTCTATTAAAAGAGCCTAAGCGATATAAAGAAGGAGGTTAGGTCGCGATAGTGCTTAGCTAGGGGTATCTAGTTATATCTAGAGAAGAGGTTAATAAGCGAGGTAGTAGTATAACTAGCAAAGTCGGCTAAAAAGGAGTCTATATCCGGCGGCATGTTCGCATCTTTTATAGTAACCCAGTTTACCTCGATCGTAGCATTAATTAGTCGATACTTCTTCTCCTTAGGTACCTCTAGTATATCGGGCTAGTTAGTACTCCCTTCCTCTCCTAGGTATAGTAGAGTCCGTAGTATACGTACGGGCTTAGGGTTGTCGGGCTTCTTCTATACTATAAACTAGGGGTTACGATATATAGTATAGGAGGGCTCGATTACCTTGTTTAAGGCTCGCTCCTTAACTATCCTAATAACAACCTTCTCTAATATAGCAGGTATATAGAAGTTCTTACACTACTAGGCCTTATAGGGTATTATTCGGATCTCGACTAGCGGAGAGACGTCTAGGTTAAGTCGACTAATATATAAAAAGTCCTAGGCTAGTGCCTTCTCTCTCCGGAATAGATAGGCATAAAAGAGTTCTAACTCCTCGGGACTTAGCTTTACTATCGTCTTAAAGCTCCCTATCCGGTCCTCTATAAGCCGCGATCCGCGCTCGATCGTTAAGGACTTCTAAATAAGGTACTTATAATCCTAGGGGTAGCTACTCCTTAGTAGTAGGGCCTCTCTCGTAAGGCACTTGTCCTTCTAGTTAAAGATCCCTACGGGACCCTTTCTACCTATATTATAGATACTAGCCTCTATAGGCTTGACTTTGTCGGCTTTTCGCTTATATAGGGTAAAGGTATTACCTACTACTACGTCTACTTACTAGGCTCGAATGTCCCGATTAGTAGCGAGTATATTAGCCTACTCTAGGAGCTAGGACGTAATACGGGCTTAGGATTCGGTTTCCTAATACGTCCGTTTAGGGTTAAGTATATATTCCTCTAAGGTAACTACCTTATACTCGTCCTAGGCCCTAACTTTGTCCTAAAAGCTAATCGGGTGTTTCCTAGACCGCTAGTCTAGTAAAGGCTTCGGAGCATCTAAGGGTTACACCGGTATTACTACTACTTCCCCTTTCCTAGACTACTAGTCTAGAAAAGATTCTAGTTTCTACGGCTTAATCTAGACTAGTAGCCGGGTACCTAATACTTGGAGATAATCCTCCGGGTAGTTAAATATAGCTACCGAGTTCCTAGACTCGTGTCGGTAGCTTAGGCTTTTCCTAACTTTAGTATATAGAAAGATACGGTCGTTCTATATCTCGGACCTATACTCTCGACTACCGTCTATATAGTTATTGTCCCGTCGAGCTAGGTAATAGTACACTCTAGGGATCCGTTATCGTAGTTTTTCGAAATAAGGCGGAACTACCTTACCTAGGGGCGTCTAAGTAGGAAAGGGGCCTATCTTGCAACGAGGAAGGATAAATAGGTTAGGACACCTATTACCTCGATAGGAACTTTCTC
>JALRMM010000696.1:0-12294 GCA_026122155.1 Zymoseptoria crescenta
ATGCTAGCCTTATAAGACGAACCTAGGCGGTTACGCTATAGTTCGAGGTAGCTAACGTGGAACACGTTATAAATACGCGAGTTACTTAGGAGCGCTAGGTAATACGCCTACGATCTAACTGCGTCTATTACCCGGAAGGGGCTAACCTATTTAGGTCCTAAGGTCTTCTTAGGCATCTTGAGCTTTAGGTTCTTTGTCGATAGCACGACATTATTACTAATGCTAAACTGCTTTAGCTTATAATTTTTGTTGTAGTACTTCGCCTAAGACTCGGCTGCTTTTCTCTAGCGTTCCTTAAGCTTCTTGTATGTCTCCTTTAAGCGTGTTGCTGTATTAATTGCTGCGGGCGTCCTTCCCCTAGGAATCTCGCCTCGAGATTCCGTAGTAAGAGTAGGATTCCACCTATATACAACGTAGAAGGGACTTATACCTAACGTAGGGTATTCGCTATTATTGTACGCGAATTCCGCCTATACTAACAATTCCGCCTAGTTATCCTAAAACTCGCTGCAATAGTAGCGCAGGTATTGCTCTAGTGTCTAGTTAGCTCTCTCCGTCTACCTATCTATCTACGGATAGAAGGCTATAGACAGCCTACGAGTTATATACGACTCGTAGTAGAAGTCGCTCTAGAACTAGCTCGTAAATAGAGATCCTCTATTACTAACAATGCCTCTTAGCACTCTATAGTGCTAGACAACTTCATCTACTAAGAGCTTAGCAAGCGTTATAGCTATATAAGTCTTATTAACCGGGATGTAGATGTTTATCTTTAAGTAGCGGTCGACTATTACGAGGATAGCAGTATAAACTCGACCGTCTCGCATACTTAGCGGTAGGTCCATAATAAAATCTATTAACAATTCTTGCTATAGACCGTCCGGTAAGGGAAGCGTATATAACTCGCTATAGGGACGATGCCGACGCGCCTTAGATACTTAATAGGTTAGATAGGTAGACACGTATTCTATTACTTCCTCGTCTATGCCTAGCTAGAAGTACTTCCTCCTTAGAAGTGCTAATACCTTGGCTTTGCCGAAGTGTCCTACTAGTGCGTCGTCGTAATGCATGCGGATTACCTACTTCCTTAATACAAGGTCGCTAGGTACCTAGAGTTTCTTACCCTTATATAGTAGGCTATCGACGATTACGTTACGAAAATCCAAAACGCGAGGCTAGCGAGCGCCTCGCTCGCCTCACCCGCCTTACGCGCCTCGTATAAAACACATGTCCCCGAGTGCCTCGCTCGCGCCTCGCTCGCGCCTCGTAAAGTCTAGGAAAACTACTCCTTCTCTACTTATAATATTTACGAAATGCTGTCGCAAAGCCCTTGTTATGCGAGTTTGTTTCCTATAAGTTCGTCGCTCTTTTCTTCTTATTTTATAGCTATAGCTACACGCTAGTTTAGCGTTAAGTCACCGCCGACTTAATATATAGACGTTTTGCTGGCGACCGCTCTTTAGTAATTCGGCGTCGAGTTACCGTCGACTTACTACGTGGACGTTTTGCTAGCGACCGCTATAATTCGAGTTTACTAGCAGTCGCCCACGGCTTAACTATAACCGAGCGCTATGTAGCGTTCACTCCGCGGTGGGCAACACAACGTCTGCATTAGCTGCCTCAGTCGTAGTATCTGGCCGGTTTTGCGTTAACCGGTGTCTATAGGCATAGTCGGATTCACACACTCGTATTAGTGCTACACAGTATCCACTACTTGTCGTCAAACCCGGACAGCTCGATATAAAGCCTTCTTGTCCTCCTTTGGCTTAATGTCCTAAACTCGTCCTAACACGTCCTTTTCCATAGTCCTTTACTAAACGCCTTGTCTCGCTATAGAACGTTCTACCCTTTGTTCCCCCTTTGCTTCGACTTCTCCTACAAAGTGCACTACTATACAAGCTCTTCCGTTGGCCTTCCGATCGCTCGTCGGACTATCCGCTCTAGAACTGCCTACTTAGCAGCATCGGGGTCCATTTGGTCGCCCTATAGGTAGATGCAGTCGTCGTAGCTACGAGAGCGTTAGACAAAGTTGATGTTAGTAGGGCTAATAGTTTACCGTACCTTCTATCCTTACTGCTCGATTAAGAAGCGGAATAGCCCTCGCCGCGCCGGCCGTTATGTCTACTATTGCATCCCGGTTAGCACGTAGTTATATCGTCTTGCTACAACTTACTCTTCGTCCTCCTCCGGTTCCTGAACTTCGTCCTCGTCGTCCTCTACACCGCCTTGCTCGTTATGCTCTTAAGTTTCTCTACGCTTATTCGGAGCCTATAGTTTATTACCGCTTAGACTAGCGCGACTGTCGAGAGTATTAGCTCCGGCGCGATTTAGCGCTAGTGTGATTACGTAAACGATGCGTCTACTCCTCTAGCATCCTTCCCTCGTTGCTCTTTATCCGCTATCGGACTACTAGTACTAGTACCGCTTAGCACCGCACGACTATCGAGGACGTTAGCTCTATTACGACTCGGCGCTAGTGCACTTACGTAAACGATAAGTCCGCCTCTCTAGCATCTTCCCCTCCTCGCTCCTTGCCCGCTATCGGACTACTAGGCGCATCCGCTAGGCCTTCGTTACCATCGTCGCTAACCTCGCTCGTGCCGTACGTACTATCTCTAATTAGCGTTGTATCCTTCGCGGTTATAGGCCTAGTTGCGAGCCCGCCTAGGTAGGCGGGCGGGCTACTTCGTATGCCTCCGGTATTATCTATAGCATTACCCTTATTATTACTATTATCGTCCGCGTCGGAGTCCATGTCCTTTATAGTCGGTACGCCGTCCATAGTATAGGCGAACTAGCTAATGTTGCTAGAAAGGCTGTCTTCGTAGGGTCGAGGAAGCTCCTTACGTACTTTTAATGTAACGTACTCTAGAACGGCATCCTGTCGCTTCTATATCTAAGAGTCCTATTTACGTAGCTTGAACTTGAAAATTCTATAGAGATGTGCTAGTTCAACAGTAGGGTACCGAACGGTGCTATCTAAATTGCGAGCTATCGTCGGAGTCGACTAGATCGAGTAGAATGCGTGCATATAGGTACACACGCTAATTAGCATAAACGGTGTAACTTTCTTGAAAAGGCCGGCTATATCCGATCGAACGCCGAGACCTTTGTCCTAGAAGAACGCGTACCTTACCGCGCCGACGACGCCGTCCGACTAGTATCGTTTAGACTTTCCGGTTAGTCGAGTCGGATTAGACGATAGCAGCGACTTACTAGTTCTCCGTTCTTGCATTTAAATATCAGCTCTTCTAGCTTTATTTACGCGGCCGCCTACTCGCGCATACGCTCTCCACTACTAGCTTTAACCGGCGTGCCGGGAATTAAGAGCATATAGGCGCGGACCTATTTCGTAACCTTGCCGCGGAACTAGCGGAGTGATTCTCGTATCTGCCTAGTTAGCGTAGTTAGGGCAGGTAGCTATATAGACTTACCGTCCAGATGGCCTCTTCGGATAGTCGCCTCGGAAGCTCGACTTCCTTATCCCGTTTATAGTATTGTTCTCGCGCTTCCTTCTAGCACCGCCTGGCGGAGGTGTTAACCTAATCTTTTATATATGTAGGACTTACACTTGGACATCCTTTTGCACTAGTAGCGTGCATTGCCCACAGCTAAACACACGCATTATAGAAAGCGTTATAAAAAGGTGTGCCGGGTGGAGGTACCTAGTTCTTCTCCCCCTTAGCAGTCTTAGTAAACTAATACTCGAGCTCGCTGTCCCCTTCGCCGGTACCAGCCGAATCGATATCGTCGTCGTTGCTGCTATATTCGTTGCTATCGTATTAGCCTTTACCGTTGCTGGACTTTATAGGCGGCTTGCTAGGCCCTCGAGAGTAGGCCGCCGGCTACGAGCGCTCTTTATCGATCTATCGAACAACCTATTAGCGTTTGCTGCACATGTGTATACGACATTAGTCTACAACGTACCCTACTCCTCTTCTTAGTATAGCGTAGATCGCCATCTGGTTCTTAATCTAAGGACCCTATAGATAGAGACCGGGACTATAACCTCTTCGAAGACCCGGAAGCGGGATACCTCGTATCGGACGAGCCTAGCGATAAGGTTGGAATTGTTGTAGTCGGCTTACGGGATTGCTTTGCTAATAATGATAATAAATGAGCAGGAGTTTCCGAACGCTACTTGGCTGCCTACGTTATAGCCGATAAAGACGAAGAGGTCGGGGTCCTCGAGAGTAACTAGCTTAACGGTTTTGGTAGACGCTTCTTCTCGCGACCTTCCTTAGGGTGTTCGGATGCTATTGCCTATAGGAATGTAAGGTCTCTATCGTGTCCACAAATAATTATACGCACCGTTGTGTATTATGTCGGGTTAGATATACTGCTGTCTCCGGCCAGTGTGCTAAAAGGGTGTTAGTAAGTCGTCGGAGAAGAATAGTGCACACTAACTAGAAGCAGTAGAGCGTGTTGTTTTCAAACGCGTACCGACCTTGTAAGGTTTGCTATCGCGCGTATATAGACCCGGGGCACTAACCTCCGCGACGACCTTACTACTACCTCCTAAGTAGCTAGTTAGCACTACTTAGGGTTACTAAGTCGCTACTTAGAGAACATGTTCGGTAATTCGTATACAGTAATCGGATACCGTGGAATTTCTAGTTTCGATTATAAGCTTTTAACTCGCCGCTAAGTCGACGTTAACTCAAGCTCCCGAATTCGCCCCCAATATTTCCCGAAGCGGACGTCTTGGGCTTACCTTAGGGTTATTGGACTCACCTTAGGGTTATTTAACTCACCTTAGGGTTGTAACTTCAAGAAGCACCGACTTGTTTATTCTATATCCCACGCCGGTAACAAGCTGTCGATTAATTTGTATTTTAGTATTTATAAGTATCCACGCTGTCTACGATTGCCGCTAGGTTAAGATTAAGCCGGTTGTGGGCGGTTATCGATAGTTCTGTATTTATCTGATGCACATACAACGTTTCAAAAAGTTTCCCAAAAAGGTTAATCTAACAACCGCACCTCCTTAGCATTAACATTACCTCCGTCTTTAGGTTATACCCTCTTGGAAGAACATATCCGGCTCTATTAACAGACATTACTATTAGTACGTAAGCGCATATAATGCGCTACATGTGCAACTTCTAATGTACTCCTAGCAGCGCTATTATAGCACTCGGCGTAGCGACATATTAAGCTAATCGACCGACGGGCATATTCACCGTTAAGTTTAAGTTCACTACTAAACCCGCACATGTCTTTGACGACAGTTATCCTTACGGTATTATTAAGGCGTTTATAGCGTGCTATAAAGAGCAGCTCGACACTAACATTAAGCTTCGCTTCTACGGGAGTAATATATTCGAGGTCGCCCGTAAGCTTCGCCGCTCCTTATACGAGAAGTACGATATTAGTATTAAGCGCTGTAACTTTATTATACACTCTATAGCCTTCGGTGCTTCAGCCGACCGTAGTCGCTAAGATAGCGCTCCGTCGTTCAACATCCTACTTAGAACGGAGAAACCCCTATTACACTACGCTAGGTATGTATACGCATTACCGTAGTCCTCGCAAGATGCTAACGTTTCGTGGACTCTAACTTACTACCCTCCGTAGACCTCTCTTACGGCCGGTGGACTAATAATATCGTCTCCCGCACGTTATTTGCAGCGTTTGCAAATCCCCTTCTTCGTTATTAGGTTCTTAATTTCGGCCTGATTTAATCACCTTCAACGGCGACATAACCTCGGCCGTCGCTTATTCCTAGCATCGACAGGTTCGCGTAGTCCTATCCGCAGTCGATGGACATGTACTAATATACCTATAGCTTCTCTCGCTCCGCAACTACTAGCCGCTATGCTTCGCTATCTTCTACCTAACTCGACCCGAGAGTTACGACGTGCCCGCGCGCATAATCGTATCTATATTCACCGCACTAGCATTGTTGCGTGTTATCTAAGAGAATAGGACAATACGCCGGATGCCGTCGATATCGTTAGCGTTCGCTACTCTCCGACACTCTTCGGGCTACGAGCTACTAACATCGTTAACGTCGTCGCTAGGGCCGTAGAGGACTTCCCGGATCGCAACGTCGTACTCTACTTCCCGCTAGAACACATAAATTCGTTGCGAATAATAATACTTAAGGACGCCCTTAGCATTCGCTTTAGGTAGGATATATAGATTATTTGTCCACGACTTTGAACAGTCTGGCCGGTATGTGTACAGAGTATATACAACCTCGTGTAGCGTGCTAACGTCGCTCCTCGATTAGCAAAACTATACGTGCGGAAGCGTTGCTTAGCGGACGGGATAAGAGGACTTAAAGGTAGCCGTCGAAACTCGATTAGAGGAGGCATCGGCTAAGGTAGCTATTATAAGCGTTCTTATCACGAGTTAGCATACCTCGAATAACCTAAACTAAGCGTTGCTAACCCAACACGGCGACCTATAGTTATATCTCTCCCTCTCTATTGTATTTTATTATAGCGGTTATAAATCGGAGCTAATCCACCTAACACCGGCAAATTAGACAATCCGACTTCACCTACACTAAATAAATCGACACCGGCGGCGTTAACTTACCCCGTACACCTCTAAAGGCGCTTAAGTTACCTAGTAGCAGCGATTATTATTAACTATCTGCTTATATGCTTATATATGCCGTTTGCGCATAACGACATCCCTCTTCGTTAGCTAGTCCGTTTGTTCCACTATTAGCTTAACTACCGACCTTTTGCGAACTACCCTCCTCTAAACATTATAACTATTGCCGCAACAACTCTTCCGCGGCAGCGCTAACCTACGTACTAACACATCCGAACCTCTTACAGCTTACAAAGGTGTGTACCGCCTGCATGCGCTATCTCCCACGATCTAACTATAGCGTAGCACGCTATTCTAAACATTAGCGTCGACTATGTCTCTTCGCCTCGCCTTCGTCGGTCGCCGTAACTCCGCTCTCGGCACTATAGTCCTCTATTACCCCGACTTTCGCGTCCAAGAAGGCACTAAGCTCGCTGCCTAAGTCTTGCAGCTATCGGCGGAGATAGGCGACTGCCTATAGTTTATCTAGTTCGCGGATAAGCCGCTAGATAGTGTCCTACTTTAGCTTCTTAAGATCGTGCTCGACCGCTCGCTAAACACTAACTATTATTTCCGCTTCTTCCTGTAAGAAAGTTAGTTGAATCTATTTCCCTAGTCTCGTCGCATAATACTTACAAACATTTAGGGGCCCTCCGCGAGCGGACAATTAGAGTTGCATAAAGCTTCCTCGGCAGTGTTAAAACCTCCAGTGCATTAAGTAAGCTGGTAACGTGGCATAAGGCGAGGCAATTAGGATATAGGCTAGTAATATCGCATAGAGTGCTAGGAAGTCGGCAGACCGTGGAGCAACCTTTATAGTATATATAGATACTTTAATACTAATCCGTCCAACGTGCACTATTGCTCTGCATACCTTACTTAATGCTCTTCGGTTGTGCAAGATGTAGTACGTGTCTCCTCTTAGTTCGTAGCTATCGTTCGTCAAATTTAGCCGGGTGCTATAAAACAAAAGCACGGCTTGATTTACCGGTAACTCGCTAGTAAGTCGACAACGCCCTACACGTATTAGTACTAGTTCCAGTTCGGTTAGAGGTGCGCTAATGCCGAGCGCAAACATCCAAATAAAACTCCAACCTTACCTTAGTAGACTGAACCACATTACCCCTTATGCACTCGCAGCATATCGATAGCTCTTAAAGCTTTCCGAAAGCCCGGGCCTAGACATTACTAATACCGCGTCTTACATATACTACTGTATGTTTGAGGTGCCTACGCACGGAGTTGTCGTGTTGCTAACCCTCTTTCCTAGAGCTTATACTATAGCACTCGCTCCTACCTCCTGTTACTAGTATAGCGCGTAGCTACTCGTAGATAAATTCGAGTACGACGTCCGCCCTAGCTAGACATTCAACCGCCACAACCCGAAGAATCTTCTAGACCGAGTAATAGCAAGTCGCAAATTCCTGGAACGCAACGACGTCGTAGTTAATCTGCCGTACGAATACGCTGGGAGCGACGTCGTAGCTAAGCTTAAGGAGATTCTAGCACGGGAAGATCCAGACGGCAGTTAGGTATTTACATTCCAAGCTTATTATGCAGAACCTATCGAGGCTTTCTCGCTAGAGGACTAAGACTACATTTTGTCTACCGACCTTATAAGCTCCGCGCTTAAACACGGTATTAAGTTCTACTAACGGGTAGGGTGTAGGCAAACTGTATCGACAACCGTACCACACCTCCGTCGATCGGAAAGTTGTAGGCTAATGCTAGCGTAGAAGGATTCGTATAAAAGCATTAGGCGTAGCCTAGGGGAACATCGAGAGTCGTAGTCCGGATACTTCGATATAGCCTTATAGAAACCACCACACCTCGAATAACATAGGCTCGGATAATATAGGCATACTAGGTAGAGACGCCTTAATTAGATATATCGAATGCTCTAATACTCTATAATGCTAAGCAATCGCCGGTAAAGCCCACCGCGCTTTATGTGCTATAGACTAATTTCGATGTCGTGTATGTATGCCGTAGTACTAGCCTGTTTACCAAATCCAGACCGAGCTCTTTCTTCTTCCTCCTCTTCTACCCGTCGAAAATGCGAGGGCATCCGTACTAATCCGGGACGCCTAACCTGCTCCGTGAACATTAATACTAGCTGGACTCGTTCTTAAGTTACCGATAGCGCCGGAATCGGTATCCCTACGTCCGCGATCCTTAGCATTAGATCTCCCACGGGAAGAAATCACAAAGGTAAGCGGACTCTTTTGTTATAGTAGATAAGCTACGACCGCCCTCCACTACCTCCTATTGTCGATAACTTGTAGTTGTCTAACTACGCCGTCCGAGTCGCTATATTAAGCGATATCCTCGACTCGTCGTTAGAAGTCGTAATCGAGCTCTACGATCGATAGCATCCGCTCGAATTCGAGGCTATCGGTGTCCACTCCGGATAGAGGTACTAGGCTAGGCTACGATCGATGTAGCTCGTACATCCGATAGAGCGTCTTCTTCTTACCGGCCCTATCGACGATCGATACTAGGTCCTAAGCCCTCTAAAGAACAGAAGGCGCGGCTTCTATTAATCCTAAGTTAATGTCGAGCAGCCTTGCATCTCGCGTAACAATAGTAGAAGGTGCTCTATCCGGCGACGAACCGGACTCGTAATTAGCCTCTCGTCGCGAACGGCGACGCCGATAATTCTAACATATCTTGAATAGTAGGCATCCGAACGCCGCCCGACTAGTAGGCGTATATATTTGGTTAATCGTTGCATAAAAGCGGCTATCTGTGTCCTATATGGAGTATATATGCCGGAGAATCTCTACACATACCGTCTCTTTCTAGGCCCTAGATCTGAACGTCGTCGCGATTAAGCCGCGATGTGTCGCTATCCTCTCTACTAAAGTGTAGAATTCGGTGTATAGTCCGTCTATTAACGAGAGCGTTCGCTGGACGTTATAGATCGAGAGTTGCTTTATAGCGAGCCTCGGGCTACCTATACGTTCTCGCCCTATCGTCCGGAGACCGCGACTTCTTAGTACTCGAACGATAGAGGGCATAATAACCGGCGTGTTGTATATATATCTTCGTAGGAGCCGGATAGGGCGAGGATATAAGTGTTGTTCGAGCGAGTGTCGGCTTAGGACGCGTAGTAAGTACGTGCCGGAGAGGGGAAGAACAACTTTAGAAGGACTTACAATAGCCTTCGCCGGGCCGGCTAAGACTAAAATTAGTATATATAGACTTTACTAGGCGTCCCTTCTCGACGCGGACGACACTTCGCTAGTCGGCAACAGCACCGTGTCGGTAAGCATCGACGCCACTTACCCTCTAATCTAAAGCACCGAGCATCGTAGGTACTATGCCTTCGGGGGTCTTTCCTAGAGCGTTCCGGTAGCTAGGCTTAAACTACACCGAGGAAAGAGTGTACGGTATAGCTAACGGCATTAAGTAGGATAATAAACGAGCCTCTAGATTACTGGAAGAACCTCGTCGACCAGCCTCTAGCGAAAATGCAAGTTCGCATCGACCGCGTTTAAGTGTTAATATACGCCTACGCTACCGTAAGAGCTGCCTATTAAGATTCAAGCCTTTACTATTCGCTAAAGCGCCTAGTCGAGGCTACTACAATTAGCAGCACTATAAATGGGGGCACTCCAGCTAGCAAGAGCTATCGCATAGAACTCTACACTACTCGCGGACGAGATGTCGACTGCAATTGTGGAGCTATTAGCCGTGGTCTTTGCTACGATGTCTCCTTAACGGCTTCTAGAGTAGTACTCTACTGTAGAGGCAAGGTCTACAAGGAGCAATGCCTTCCTATAGACCTTGCCCCTGCAATACACACGATTAGCGGGCCTAAGTTATGCTCGACTCGGTCGAGTACAGAAACTATAAGCATATATACACTCCGTCGTATACGAATATGTACGAGCAACTACCGCGACCTTACGCGGATAACGCTCGGGTAAGGACGATAGTATGCGGCTAGAGCATTGTTATTAAGATGCTCGATGGCGTTTACTTTAACTATACGGAACTTCTTAGAGTAGACCGGTCGTAGGCCTTACTAGGTATGCACATATGTGTTGTCGCTATTGTCAGACTCGGTCCGGAAACCTTATGTTTGCTCCTTACCGGGGACGTATATGCCTATTAACTCTAGTTATTACCTGTCCCATATAACAGATTACATCGCGACTTACTGTCGAACGATTATAGGCTACCGTGCGTCTATGTTATAGCGCGAACGTTATAGGCATACGGTTACGATATACGCTATAAAGGGTTGATATTAAAACTATAGTCGACCTTTCCGATTCTACCAACTCTTCTACGACATTACCACTTAAGTTAGTCTTAACTCGGCGCCGAGTTACCACGAGAAGAATAATTCCTTAGTAGGCAACAACAGTGCATGCCCTTTACATTTCCCAGTCCTAACTAACACGAGTAATAGGCTACGGCGGCGGCAACACTATTACAATGTCCTATTATATACGGACATTATCGTAGTCGCCGCCGTCGGCCGGTTGTCGACTTGTTAACCGCATTCAGCTAGGATCCGCTATACCGTTTCCGGTGTTAATAACAAACGCCGGCTTGGCCGCCGCACTTAAGCCCGTAGAGGCGCGATTTACCCGACGCGCTTAACCTACTATTACTACCGAGCTCCTACCTACGCACGCTATCGTATACACGTTTACGCCGCCACCGCTAGAAGTTCTAGGCCAAGTGCATATAACCGCAATTATAGCACCTAAGAAGAAGTTATAGTAGAAGAAGGCGTAGAAGAAGAAGAAGGAGGAGTAGCCTAAGGAGGAGACCGAGGAGGACACTAGCAAGCCAGGAGAGTCCAAAATTCCTACGCGGGCGTCGCCCGATATTATAATAAAGCGGGTAGATAAGAGGAGCGAACTATACCTACGGGAGGTATTTGGCATTACCTAGGGAGTTTCGGGAAACGAGGCTTAGGACGCTCTAATTAACGTAGTAGAGAGGGCTAATATTAGAGCGGGGATTTACGGACCAGACGCGCGACCTTAATACCTAGGTCGATAGCCGATTAGTAAGGACATTATACCGAAGACACTTATTGCGGTTAAGACTATTAGGAACCTCCCGGCCTTCCAGCCCGCGTAGTTTCGCCCGGACAATAATAACGGCAGGGTTAAGGGTACACCTAGGTACTAGTATCTAGGTCTCTTGCCTGCCGGTAACAATAAGGACAACGCCGAAATGCTTGTAACCTTAGTATAGAAGGCCGTCTTGCATACTGCGATCGGTATAAGCTAGTAGCTTAAGAAGAACAATAATACTAAGAAGGAGCGCTCCGCGTCTATCGAGGTAACCTCCACGACGGCTAAGGTAGTCTCCGAGTTAGCGTCGCTACCGCGTTGGACCCCCCGTCTCCGAACACTAACAAAGTCCAACGCCTATCGACGAGATTTATCTAGCGACGCGAGCTAGGCCCGTGTAAAGCTTGCTCGCACCTACATTAACTAGTAATTACTATCCGACTACCGGAGCTAGTAGGCAGCCCCTACTAGCTATTTCGATATCTTCAACCGCCCGCGCCGTAAACAGTCGGCATTAGACCTACACTTTGCTAGATACGAGCTGGAAGCTATAAGTAAGGAGTACGAAGTTACGAGGATATAGCATTATACTTACGAGCAGATGTTTAGCAAAGCGGCCGACGGGCGAAGGATCTTCTCTTAGGAGTAGTTCGAAAGTATATACAAACTCTAGAAGGAAGAACGAGTGTACTAGTATAGTTATAATAGA
>JALRMM010000697.1:0-12292 GCA_026122155.1 Zymoseptoria crescenta
TTGCTACTACCCTAGGCACGGGTCTTTCCCTAAGGTCAAGAGATACGAGAGAACAACGATTGTACATAGATAGACTACTGTTGCGAGACAGCCGTCCTATATAGTTATAGACTCCTATAGGACGTAAATGGAACAAACAAACAAACAAACAAACAAACAATAGACTAGCCTACTAATAGACTAGGTTTCTAGGAAGTTAGATAGTAGCTTCCGTAGTAAGGATAGTCTCTCGTAGTACCCTAGAACGTCGACCTAGAAGGAGACGAGGTAGAAGGTAGTAAAGCGGGACCGTTCGCCTAAGACTATACTCGACCGGGCTATAGGTATCCCTAAATAGCGCATTCTAGGGCGAGCTAATATATTCTATAGACCTCTAGCAACACTCCCTCCAAGAAACGTCGTCTTATCGATATATCTAAGGGTAGTAAGTCGAAAACCTCTCGAATCCGCCCGAAATCCTTCTCGAAATCCGCCTTGAAATATAAGCTATAATAGAACAACGGCACGATTCGAACGAACAGCCCTCTACGCTACGAATAAAAAGAAGAAGAAGAAGAAGAAGAAGAAGAAGCAGTCCACTCTACCCTATACGCGCACCTCCTCGAAATCCGAACCGAAATCGTATGTCCCTTCTTTAGAGACTTCGTCGCCCTCGAAAGAAAGGAAGCATATATGCACTTCAAAGAGCTAGAACTCGGTGGAATCTATAACTCTGCGATTAACCTACGTAGTTATATGCGCTAGAATGCGGCATATAATTCCATAAAGGCATATTAAGGATAAGAGAAGATAGCGAGTTGGATAGCTACTTGCTTTCTCTCTCTCTCTTTCTTTTTCAAATTCGCAGCGTGCGTACGAAGCGGAAGGATCTACTGAAAATTCTACAAAAAGCTTGGCGCGAAAATTTTATAGCTCCGGTTATAACAACACTCGTTTGATTTCCTTTGTCTTACATTTGTTTAAAGTCCTTTGGCATTGCCTTAGGTACGGGGTTTCCCCTAAGGTCGAAGAATACCGAAAGAATTTGATTGTAAATAGATCTACTGCCTTGCTTATAAGGCCGTCCTACATAGTCTTGGACTCCGAAAGGACGTAAATGGAACAAACAAACAAACAAACAAACAAACAACGATAGTGCAGTATATAAGGGATGTTCGTTCTTAAGGGACACGACTATTAATAGCAATTAATAGCGAGAGAAAGCTAGCCTAGCTTATTTATACCCGCGTACTATAATTTGCGTACGTATAGACTAGCTCGCGGTGTATTAACTACCGTGTCTTCCCCTAACTAGTACCCGCTCTATAACCTACGTAGACAAGCAATTAATACTATATTAATGTCGTAAATGCTACGTATTAGCGTACTTATTATTCTATCGCCTACACCGCTATCGATATCCGTACGGTAGAGAATCTTATTAGTTCGTCCGGGTCTAGCTTAATCTACCTCTATCTAAGTAAGTCCGGGAACATTTGTACTAGATAGAGCGTGCAACTACTAACTTTAGCACTTAGTAGTACTACTTTCTACTACTATTGTCCTACTGTTTATTAGTAGTACCCTTCTTCTTATCGTAGCTCTATAATAGTACTATAGTTACCTTCTTACGGGCGGACGGCCGCTATATATTATAGCCTTTGTTAGGGATACTAGAAGGGTAGATTTACTGTTATAATGTTCCGTCCGCCTCCTCTAAAACGTATTACCTCGTAGAACTATAGTTATATACTATCTAACTATATCTTTAGCTAAGGACGCGATGCACGGGGACAAGAGCTAGTATACTTAACCTAGTATTAATAGTAATAGAAGCGGAAGTTACGGAACGGCTTCGTTAATAATATAGCGTTAAGGACAAGGAGGAGCTCGCCGTCTTTGTACTCTACTAGGAGACAAACGACCTAGTTATACTCGCCTATGCGCGTAGAGATATTATATACTATAGCGATAATGTTGTAAGGGCTATAGTAGAAAATGTCTAGGTAATATTAGATCGCTCGGCTAGGGTAGGTATTAGAGGTTTATCGGTAGTACGGAGTAACATTGCGAGCTATCTGAAGGGTAGCTGTTATTATGCTATTAGTGTTCGTTTCGCCGGCATTAAACGCGGTAGTTGCCTAATATACTAGTTTAGTAAGTTGTGTTAGTAAATAATAATATCTAGCCGTACTAATTTAATTAGTATTATAGGTGTGGTTAAGGGAAGTCGAAAAGGCCGTATAGTTAAATACGCGTATAGTTGTACTAGCGCCTTATTATAGTTTCGTTCGATATAAGGTAGGGTAAATAAAGTCGGCGGGTAAATAAAGTAAATCGTAGATTGTCCTACGGAGCCGCTAATAACGGCGGAGTAGGTAAGCCGCCGTAGCTAACAACTATAGAGTCGAGTAAGATCTAAGTCGATATAATTAATACTGTTTATAACCTTGTGGAGTTAAGTTAGAACTAAGTTAATGTCCTTACGCCTGCTCGTTATAACTAAGCCGGATAGAAGTGAATATAATTTAATAGCATTCGACCTTTTTGGACTATTAAGGATCTTATTATATCCGCGATTGCCAATTTATACGCCGTTGCTGTTTCTATATATCTACCTTTACTATTCTTACTTACGGCTACTACGTCGGAGCTCTAGTTAGTAACTAGTACGGGCAATTGGTACCTAGTCTTAGTGCTAGGTCGCTTTACGTACGTATACTAGATTCGATACTACCTCGAGCTTAAGGTTATAGTAGACACAGAGTACCTATATAATAGTTAGCCTCTATATATTCGCTAACCCCGCGGACTACGTATCTATACCTACCTTATTGTCTACGAAGTAACTATAGATATAGAAGTCCTAGTACTCCTCGTATAAGAGTAAGGCTACGCTAAGCTTCCGTATTAACTCGCCGCCTAGATCCTTAGCTAGTAGGTTTGACTAACTAGCCTATATTATGTCCGAAGTTCCGAGGGGCTTACTTTACTTCCTCGATAACGTTGCTAGCGTACTCGTAGAAAACGTCGGGGTAGTAGCGGATCTCGAGGCGGTCGGCTAGGTTAGTAGTATTGCCCGGGTAGGTGTCGATATAGCGTTAGTATATTAGCGAGCGGCGAGCGATAAGACTACTATAGAATAGGGCGCCGATTTCGACCTAGTAAGTAGCGAGGGAGCTCTATATTAGCTATCGCTACGTTAGTATATTATTACGGTAGCGCTAGTAATACGTACCGCTTAGTTTGCTATAGTTAGATGTTAGAATTAGGTATATAGATATTAAAGAAGGAGAAAGGAAGGTAAAGCGCTAGAGAGAGAAAGAGGCGTATAGAAGATAAACGTAGTAAAGTACGTATCCGCTCCATTTACCTTTACGATAGTTCTATAGAGCTCGCGGAGTGTCCGGCGTTAGCCGTAATTATCGTTTATATTGCTATGTCCTATAGTTTGTCCCTCCCCTCTAGCCGTATACCTTTCGGTATTACACTCTTTCTACTCTTACCTTATACTCCGGCCGACTCTTCGTCTAGGTTGTCCGTAGGAGGCCTCTAGCTAATAAGGCGTAGAGGGTTATACGTATACATTAGAGGCTATATAATATATTAGCAAGTTCTATAGTATAGGTATTAGAAGCCAATATATATTAACATAGCTTAGGTAGAAGTAAAAACGCTTGTCGTAGTCGGATTAGGCTCGGAGCACTCGCGTTAGAGGCGTTACGAAGCTCCGCGTAAATAAGTCGTTTACGTCGATATAAATAAAGTACTAATAAGGGCCGATCTTATTAAGAATACCGTATACTATTAGAATTAAACTATACGGGCCGTTATTATCGATATCTAGGTAGTATTAGATAAGGCGACTAGTAAACGGTATACCTAGCCTACTAGGGGGTAGATTATTATAGGAGCGGTAATTAGTAAGTCTCCGTCCGACGAAGCTATAATAAAGCTTAGTACTGCCGTTGTCTATTGCTAGAGGGTTTTCGCGCTATAATTATGTTAGTCTATTAGCCTTATATATAGCATAGTACGAGCTAGAGACTAGAATTACTTATTGTAAATCGACTTATATATCGATTAGCTAGATACGCGCCGGTTAACGGCTATACTTAGGACATAACTATCGTATGCGGTAGGACTACTAGAAATAGTAGAAGCTCGTAGGATATGTATAAGGTAGAAGTTTAAGAGGATAATTTAGTAAAGGCTTAAGAAGTTAGAGCTTCGAGACGTTCGTCGAGGTAATAAATAGCGCGGGTTCTAACTTATACTATCGTATTTAGAGCTCGGGTCTAGCGGCGTACCGTTTATACGAGCACGCGTACAACGTAAGCCGCTATATTATCGTCGCTATATAAGTAACTACCTTAGTACTATATCGTTAGCGGACCTAGCGAGCTATATAGTCCTCGGGCTTACGCATTCCTCTTATATCTTAAGGCCTAACCTCGTCGTGTTACTTAAGTAGTAAGCATTCGAGGCAAAGGGTATACTACGGATACGGGCGGGCTATATCGATAGTATTAATATATATTGAATATCGTGGTTTAATAATAAGTAATAGCCTTATATACGCTCTATATAGGTATAGTATATAGCCTAGTAGTCCTCGTAGCGGCTAATATATACCGCTACCTTATAGTCGAGATATTATATATCTTCTTATTAAGACGATATCCGACGTTAAGTCGTATATTAATATGCTTAGCTTAGCTTTCGTAAAATATAACGAATTATTGTAAATCCGTACTCGAACTTATAGAAACGGTATATATAGCCGCTCGAAGTATATATAAATATCTATGTATTGCCTATCTAGCTATCCTATAAATATACGTTCTTCTCTCCTCCGTTAGGGGAGGTTTTAATATTGTCCTTATTTACCTAAACCCTAACCCTAAGACATCGGCGGAGATTCGGTAACTCTAACTAAGATTAATTAAGAACTAAGTCGGTTTAGCGATACACGTCTACGGATCTATAAATAGGTATATTTACGGCAATAGGTAGTTCGACAAGGCGCCGTAGCGGTATAATAAAGTAGTACCTACTCCGGTTAGGGGTAGACAACGTCGCCTAGATCTTCTTTAAGTATTCTTCCTACGCCTACGCTAATACGATACCTTCTCGGCTACTTCTATTAATAGTAGATATATAGCCCTTAGCTCTATTTATACCGCCTAGAGTTCCGCTTTAACTATACTTAAGCGATCGCTATATAAATACTCGGTAGTCCCGTAGCTATCCGATAAAGGACTCTCCTTCTCTATATCCTCTAGTAACCTACTCCCTCTTCGCTTAGTCGGCCCGCCGTCCCCTCCTCTATTCGCGGTACGCGCGACCCGGGGGGTCTATAGTAGTAGAGGTAAGAGCGATAACTAGTAGTAGAGCACTAGTAGTAATAAGCTAAATAGGTAGCGTTAGACGACCTACGTCCTAGTAGTAAGATCTACGTCGCCGTCGACAATAGTAGAGCGATCCGATAGTAGATATCCCTCTACTATCTAGGAGTCGAATATAGATAGTAAGTTAAGGTTACTACTACGTCGAGAGGTACTGATTTTACTAGCGTTATCCTCGCTATCCTCGATCTATATCCGCAATTAGCACCTATAGTTAAGCCCTATGCCCTTACGATTGTACCTCTTGCTTTATTAACTTTATAGCTATGTTCTCCTAGTTAGTGTTCACTATAGTAATAGCGTCTACCGTTATTGAAAAACCGACGTAGATATACGCCCTACTTCGATAGGGGCACTAGAGAAGCAATTGCTTATTGCTTTATTATCGTGCTACAAAATCGTTCTTCTTATATATATATATATCGGCCTAAATGCCGGTCGCTATATATGCCTAAACCTATTAGATACTAACCTTCCCTCGGCGCCCGCTGTCCTAAGCTTTAGTAAACAATTTAGTTAATTCTTACTTAGCCTAAGATAGCCTATATAGTACGTCCGGGTCGTAGGTCTAACCCGGCTAGCACCGTGAACTCTATATAACCTCCTTCTTTAAGCGAGTATATAGTTACCGCCCTCTATTACTACTTATTGTCGATTACTATAAGATATTCCTCGGAAGCGCCTAGTATATATCGCTATACTATATAGTTACGATCTCGCGTAAAGTCGTAATCTACCTCTAATATGTCGAGTATTTAGCTAAAGAGTAGGTTGTCCGGGTCTACTACGGAAGCCCGGTCGAGACTATCCTAAGACCGATCTAGTTTATATAAACAATATAACGCCTTCTTCTAACTAAGCTTGTCTATAGTAGTTACTATCTCTTATATATTACCTATCGACTTCGTCTATCGTATCCCTTCCGCCGCTATTTCTCTAATATAACCTCTATTAACGTCTAGCGATAAGGAACCCCCTCTTCCCGTCTTATACCTTAATTGTCGTCGCCTATAATTCTAACATATCTTAAATAGAAGACTACTAAAAGCATCTCGACCGGTCATTATATAGAGCATCTCTATAGTAGTACTAAAGCGTTCGTTAATCTCCCGATTTATATATACGAGCCGGAGGATCTCTATATATACGTACTCCTTCGTAATAATAGACCGAAACTTTATTAATATTAGACTATATATAGTCGCCGTCCGCTCTACTAGGGCGTAGAACTTAGGATATAACTCGGCCGGGAGTAAAAGGATATAGCGGATGTCGTAGATCGTATATAACTTAGCTATATATTACGGGTTCGCGTTACGCGTAGGTACGACTCTACTAGAGGAACGAGACGTCTTAGTCGCCTTTATAGAAGGTATGTCCGGAGCGAGTATTAAAGAGGCCTATAGTCTAGACGTATTTAGCCTAGTTCGGAGTAGAATATATGCTATTGTTTATTAGACCGGGGTTAAGGAGGGCACGCGTAGTATATATTATATAGTCGGGGATCCCTTAACGTAGGTTATCTTAGCGTCTATAGACCTTACCTCTCGGCGGGTCGGAAACTAAGTACTATTATATACCTATACCTAGTCTAGCACTCTATCGGCGCTCTCTACGTATACTACCCGATATATATAGACGTAACGTCTATGTCGCCTTATATATAGTCTATATAGATCCGATAGGTACCGACTCCTCGCTAGACGTTACTACTAATTATTAGGAGACGACCTAATACTAACTAAGGAGTATAGCCTTACTATAAGAGTATATGTTAGAAGTAGCTTAAGAATGTTCGTAGGCTGGAACCGAAAATCAAGCGAGCTTAGTAGGTAACGACTCGATTTAATAGAGAGAGGAATAGACTAGAGAGGTCTCGCCTATCTATATATATTCCTTTATATACTAGCGGAGAGCCTTTAGTTGCTAGTAGAGGCCTAAAGGCCGTCTATACGGGTATAGAGGTCCCTCTATTACTAGTGCGAACTCTTCTATTATTTCCTACGCTAGGTTGTTCTAGGTAGCGAAAGATAAGGATAGGAAGGGCTAGGATAGTAGCTATTAGTAAGGGCTTCCTTATATTGCCCCCCTCCCCCCTTCGCGGCTGTCCTTAGTTGTACTCCGCATTATATAGCTATATATGCTCGGTGTCCGGATTTGGAAGAAAAAGTGGGTCCTTGTATGTGCCTAGTATCCTATTTTAGAAGAGAAGGTAGGTCCACCTTTTTTTCGAGTTTTTAACTTTAGCCCTCTTTTTTAACTTTCTCTTCTATAAACTTACCTAAAGTAAGTAGCCTTAAGGGGCAGTAGAATAGTCCAGATTAGCGCCAGATTAGCTAACCTCCGGTCTAGACTACTATAATATCGTACACTCTAAGCTATCTATATAAGAAGTATAAGTAGTCGGTTCTAGCTAAGGAGTATAACGCTAATCCGTGCTCTTCCTACCTATTAGCAGTTAAGGAAGGCTAGGATCTCTCTAAGATCTGCCGGCTATCTAAAATTAAGCCTCTAGACGGCATTACGGCTAAGTACGTAGGTTACCTATATAATAAGAACGTAGACTACCTCTAGGTAGGTTATCCCTACCCTATTCTAGCTCGTTCTAACTCTCTCCCAGATGCCTCTAGACTCCGAGAACGCCTAGAAGGCTATTAATGCCGACATTAAGACTACCTATAACCGTAACCGTACCCCTACGGAGGAAGAGGACCTATATAACCGCGTCTTATACTATACTAGCACTATAGAGGCGTAAGTTGTCCGTTCTAGCCTGTTCTAGACTAGCCTACTAACTAACTAGATCTCTAGGAAGTTAGATAGTAGCTTCCGTAGTAAGGATAGTCTCTCGTAGCACCCTAGAACGTCGACCTAGAAGGAGACGAGGTAGAAGGTAGTAAAGTAGGACCGTTCGACTAAGGCTATACGTCGACTAGGCTATAGGTACCTCTAAGTAGCATATTCTAGGGTAAGCTAATACATTTTATAGACCTCTATCGATACCCCCTCTAAGAAGCGTTACCTTATCGATATATCTAAGAGTAGTAAGTCTAATAAGGTATATACTAATATAGCTAAGAGCCGTCTAATTACTATAAGTACTACTATAGAGATTATAAACTAGGCTATATTAAGGAAGGGTACTAAGTTAGGTAAGCTATATAAGTTAGTATTTCTAACTATAGCTAAGGACCGTAGTAAGGTAGAAGATAGCGATAATAACTCCGATTAAGCTAGAATAGTCTAGAAAGGGTAATTAAGGGGAGTTAGTGCCTAGGTATAACATATAACGCTACTAAGATACTTAGTAGGGCCCTCTAGAGTTAAATAGTATAGAATAGGTCTTTTCGGGCTATCTTAGTCCAGAATAAAGTTACGTACGTAGTAAAAATTAGACCTTATAACAGTGCGGTTAGGCTAGGTTAGGTTTTAGAAACCTAAGTTGGAATTTAGGTGCGGCTTTACTAGGTTCACCGCAAATTTTAGGATAACTAAAGAAAAACGGTTAAGCAAAACTTTTATTAGGTTAACCGTATAGATTTTTAGGATTAACCTAAAGAAATGACCTAAACAATATAAAGTATAGAATTATCCAAAAATATAGAATATATTACCTATCGTTTTACTATCGCGTCCAGCGCTATTAGGTAGTTATATACTCCTGGAAACTACCTTAAACATAGGTAGCGCGGATAGTAAGGTAGTATTCTAAGGTTTCTCTTACCCTTAACTTCCTCTTATAGTATACTAGGTTCGAGTTTCCGGTCGGCTACTCTAAGACTATCCTTAATAAGGACGCTAGTCGTTAAACGAAAGACTATCTTCTATATTAAAATCTTTTACATGTTCGAATTTTTACCTATAGGTAGGTCTATTTCGTTGCTAACTATATATACTAGCTATATGTTAAGTCCGTTAACTCCGAAGCCTATAAGTGCGACCGGCTAGGAGCCGGTAGTAGTAACGTTATCCCGAGATCCCGGAATTCGCGCCGCGCTTAGCCTGAATTAGCGGCTCTAACAATTCGCTTCTAACACTATAAACCAAGATATCGAGATTTTAACGTAGGTAAAAGCTAATAGCTTTAACGACTACACCGCCGGCTATAGTACTATCCTCGTACTATATATAGGACAACTCTCTAGCTAATTTCGATAAGATCCGGCCATTTTTAGAGGTCTGACTTATTAGACCCACTTTTTCTCGACATCTTAAATTCTAACGTTATCTTTTAGTCCTTAGCGGTAGTCGCTATACCTCGACTTCCGAAACATAATAACATTATAACATCGTCGGTATTTAACGTCTACTACTCTAAATCGAAGGCGCCGACTACTAAAGCTGGCTATACGCCTTAGTACGAGATAAGCCGTATACTAAATCGCGACCGCGATATATAAACTACGAATTTTCACTTAGAATTATATTTTTAGCTAACATTTATCTATAATCTCGGCTATTAATAGTAGCTGGACCAATCGAACTTTAGCCGACTATATAAGCCGACTATATAAGGAAATGCCTAGTATTAGTAAGCGTAAAAAAGTAGCAAGATAACGAGTAGCTATATAGAAAGCTTCGCATTAGGCTATATCTACCTCTATATTAGCGATATAGTCCTCGTCGTTAGATCTAGACGTATTAGCTATAGCTACTACGCGGTTTCTAGTAGGTAACGACTCCCTACTTTCCGATCCTCCCTCTTCCCTACTAGCTTTAATAGCTATAGCGAAATTACTTTCTAGAGCGCCGAAGAGTAATAGCGATCTACTAGACTCTCTTCGTTACGAAAAAAAAAATCTAGAATTCGTAGAATCCGCGAGTAGCTTCCGAGATCTCCGAGATACGAAAGTCGGAAGCGAGTAGAAAGCAAGTAGGAACGAGAGTAGAAACCCCGCCTTCTCGACTCGAATTCGACTCGAATCCGACTAAGTTCTTTTATCCGTCGCGTCTTAATTCTTCCTTCTCTTTCTCTAAGTCCTTTTGTTTACCTTCTTATCGCGTCTTACTTCTTCTCTTTCTACTACCTTCTTCCCTTTCTACCTCGAGTCTACCTTTTAATCTCTTTACTAATATCTTTATAGATATATACGCTATTCTTCTCGCGCTCGATTCCTTCTTATACTCGATACGCCGTCCTTCTCGCGCTCGATATACTATCCTTCTTACGCTCGATACGCTATCCTTCTCGCGCTCGATATACTATTCTTCTTACGCTCGATACGCCGTCCTTCTCGCGCTCGATACGTTGTTCTTCTCGCGCTCGATCTACCGTCCTTCTCGCGCTAGATGCGCTATTCTTCTTACCCTCGATCCGCCGTCCTTCTCGCGCTCGATCCGCCGTCCTTCTCGCACTCGATCCGCCGTTCTTCTCGCGCTCGATCCGCCGTCCTTCTTACGCTCGAGAAAAGGTAGGACTATCGGATAACTATACTCTCTCTCGCGCGCGCGCTACCTCTCTTTCTACCTCTCTTTCTACCTCTCTTTCTCGGTCGTAAAAGAGAAGGATACGTACGCGCTCTACCTCTCTTTCTACCGCGCGCTCTACCTCTCTTTCTACCTCTCTTTCTCGGTCGTAAAAGAGAAGAACACGCGTACGCTCTACCTCTCTTTCTCGGTCGTAAAAGAGAAGGATACGCGTGCTCTACGCTCTCTACTTCTCTTTCTCGGTCGTAAAAGAGAAGGATACGCGCGCGCTCTATCTCTTATTCTACCTCTCTTTCTACCTCTCTTTCTACCTCTCTTTCTACCTCTCTTTCTCGGTCGTAAAAGAGAAGGACACGCGTACGCTCTACCTCTCTCTCTCGTCGCAATCTACCTCTCTCTCTCGGTCGCAAAAGAGAAGGACACGCGTATGCTCTACCTCTCTTTCTACCTCTCTTTCTACCTCTCTTTCTACCTCTCTTTCTCGGTCGCAAAAGAGAAGGATACGCGCACGCTCTACCTCTCTTTCTCGGTCGTAAAAGAGAAGGACAAGCGTACGCTCTACCTCTCTCTCTCGTCGTAATCTACCTCTCTCTCTTAGTTATAAAAGAGAAGGATACGCGCACGCTCTACCTCTCTCTCTCGTCGTAATCTACCTCTCTCTCTCGTCGTAAAAAAGAAGGACACGCGTACTCTACCTCTTTTTTTTACTTTCTTTCTTAGTCGTAAAAGAGAAGGACTCGAACTTGCGACCTTTCGATCGATCGAACGAAAGGGAAGAGATAAGAGTAGAGGCTCTTTTAACTTAGCTAGAATAGAATTCTATAGACAAAAATCGATTTTATTATTACTACTTTAATTCTATACCCGAAGAGAGTAAAAGCGAGTAGAAAGAGCGAGTAGAAAGCGAGTTCTCGAGTAGAGCGAGAGGTACGAGGTCCTCGTAAAGGCGCGAGTAGGGTACGAGGTCCTCTTCGACATATATAGGCGTAAAAAGCGCGAGGAGCGCGAGAATACCGAGGTCCTCGCGCTCCTCGGGATTTTTTTTTTCGTAACGTTCCTAGCTCCTAATCTATAGGCGATAGGCAGCCTAAGACTTAAGACAAACCCAAAGACTATATAGGTACGCTAGTAAATGCCGACTATAGCGGCCGACTATAGGAAGGGGATTAATTACTACTACTAAACACGGCCGATATACCCTATAAGCCCGTAAGCGAGGACGAAATAACGTAGCGTATAAGTCGCGATAAGATTATAAAGGAGCTACGCGAGGAATAGCTTAAAATCGACGACAATTACGAGCATATTAAGGTCTTTACAAATGCAATAACTAAGCTAGAGACGGCCTAGGAGCCGTATACCGACGGCGTTTATAGGTAGTTCTAGCGTTGGAATATATTAAATGCGAGTTCTATAGAGCCGGAGGGTTTCTAGGACTTCGCTATGCGTACTAGTTATATATATAATAGTCTACTAGA
>JALRMM010000698.1:0-12275 GCA_026122155.1 Zymoseptoria crescenta
ACTACCTCTTCGACTACTTAATAGTAGTTACTAATATATAGCTCTAATAAGACCTCTACCCCCTCCCTCGTATAGGCTAAAGTCTCTAAAGCTTTTATAGTACTAGTCGAGGTAAGAGCTAAGGCCTATAGTATACCTACGTTTTTAAAATCCGGTATGTTCTACTCTCTATATATCTCTTCGACCCTAACCTCCTTCTCTACCTTCCTAAGGGCGTTTATAAATACGTCTTTTATACTACTTAGCGACTCTAGCTCCTAATAGTATACCTAGTACTCCGAACTCCGACTCCTTAAGGTACTCGATAATATAACTAAGGATATATACTACTTAACTACCGTACGACTACTAGTAACTATAGCTACTTACGAGTCTTCGAGGTCGGTATATATCTCGTTAATAGTAATAAAGAGTACTTAAAGGCTTATAGTACTCCGTTCGAATACCTCTAAGGCGTTAGTAATAGTCTCGACTCTCTAGCTAATCGGTTGGAGTACGTTCCTAATAGTCTTAAGGTAGTTAGATACTAGCCTAAATACTAGGGTAGATAATCCTATACCTAAGGGTAGTAGTAGCGGTCTTACTTAATACTTATAGTCCTAATATTCTAATCTCTAGCTTAAGGGGCTATCTATATAAGAGGTATACTATTATCGCTACTATAACTAATACTACGATTAATACTCCCTACTCGTATATAAAAGTACGAACCGTCCGGCTAATAGCTCTACTCTTTACTACGACCGCGACTACTACTATTAATCCGTAAATAAGCTTCTATACCTAGCTCGCGCCCTAATAACCTAAACTAATATAGGCTCCTACGACTATTATTACTTTACCTACTACCTAGAGGCTAATCGTTATACTAAGAGTTATAGCTATTAAACTTTTATATGTTAGTCCGTTTCGGGTCTAAGGGTTAATAGTAGGCTATATTTACTTAGTAGTTACGCTGCGAATTCCTTAGCGAGACCTTTTCTATTAAGGTACTAACTTTTAGGTCCAAGTTAAACTCTTTACGGATTGCCTATTAGGGCTCTCCGAATTAGTAAGTTTAGCTCCTCTATACTATAGGAATAGGCTAATATTGTCTAGATTAAGTAGTTTAAGTAGCTATAGTAGACTAAGACTACCTAACTAATTACTTCTAACGCGAAGAAGGCTAGTTCGAAATCGGTACTTATATATATAACGTTGCTATCTTTACTAGTATTTAACTACTACTAAAGGAGCTATACCTATACTACGACACTACTAGTAAGCACTTCTAGTACGAAGTATAGCTCGCCGACCCTATCGCTACGCTCGGTCCTTATAAAAAGCCTAGTACTACTAAGACTCTCCTTACGGCTCGTATTACTAGCCTACTTACTTCCTTACTTAGTATATAGTAGAAAAGTAAATAGTGGAGCTTATTATCGTAGATAAGCCGGTTACTAGCCCTAATACTAATAGTAATACTAAGAACACTACTATAATATACTATAGTAGTAAGAATATAGATATAAAGAAAGACTATATATAGATAAATAGTAGTACCGTAAAATGAAACAATACTATAGGTAAGGAGAAGGGTAAGGAGAATAAGAAGGGCGAGCGAAGCTATTATAAATCGCCGAGGCTCGCTATAATAATAGGTAATAGTACGGAATCTATGTTCGTAATATATCTTTCGGAATCCACTACTTAAGGCCCGGAATCGGATACCGTTAATGTTCTATAGGAGATTATTAACCTAACTAACCCTAAGCGCGCTATTATCCCTTTTAATTCGTAAGGCGTATCTAATATTACCGATCTATACTACGCCGTAGTCCCTATTAATACGTAATATACGGCTACGGTTAGCAAAGAGTTACTTATCTATACTAACTTTAAGCGTACTTTAATACTTAGCGGAGATACGGAGTCGGAGGTATTACGTACTATTAAGATCTACGTTTCTAACTATCGTAATTACGGTACCTTTAATATCCTATAAATTAGTAAGAGCCTCTTACTTATTTTAGGCCCTCTCGTTACTATATAACTCTTCTCCGCCTAGCGCTAACGTAATAGTCTTAGTATATAGAACTCGCTACTTATAGCGATTCTAGCCTTTATTCTAGGCTAGCTTTATAGCTCTATTATTGTTTTTGTTTGTTTATTCTATTTACGTCCTATAGGAGTCTATAACTATATAGGACGGCTATCTTATAATAGTAGTCTATCTATATACATTCGTTGTTCTCTTATATCTCTCGACCTTAGGGAAAATTCCTATACCTAGGGTAATAGTAAGCTAAAACCTAAGGACTTAAAACAAATGTAAATAAAGGAAAAATAAAGGATTATTAGCTAGACGGTCTTATCTTTGCCTCTTACTAGGTACTAAGTCCTAGAAGCAATTTTCGTATCTAAGAGAAAGGTAGTAAGGCACTTCCGGAGTTCCTTATCTACTACTATTTCTAGTAGAGAGTATACTTATCGTAGGGGTAGCGGCCTAACTACGTCGTAGATAGGGTAGCTATAAACAAGGTATATAGCTATTTCTTTTCTTCTATATAGGTAGTTCGGCGTTATTACGTATCTAAAGCGATAGAGATAGGACTTTAGGTATCCGTGTCCTAATAGAATAGTATAGAAGGCACTAGTTAAAGCGCGTCTTCCTCCTATTTTATGTTTTCCTAGTAAGCTCTATAGAAATCGACTAAGGTAGCTGTTTATATTTCTAGGTACCTTATTAATCTCCTATTGTCTTACTATTTCGTATTAGGTTTTCTAGATGCTAAAGAGATCGTCTTTTATATAGTTTACCCTCTTATGTTCTACGAAATGCTTATATTGTTGGAGTTAATAGTAGAGTAGTTATATCCATGTTCTCTATCGTTTTTACGGAGTATCTCTCTCGAGTCCTTATATTAGACTTCTCGCGTATCCGAAGGTACACTTTAGATAGCAAGTCGTACTAGGTAGTTTTCGGATAGCTTTACTACGCGTAGAGAGTATAAAATTAACTATCTCTCGAGGCGTAGATCTAGGGGGAAGAGATTTAACTCTACTTTAGACGGGACGTTAGGAGTAGTATAGAAAACGCCTAGGATCTTTCTATAAGCTTTACTTTATAGAGATACTAGAGGTTTTATACTCTTTTTTAACTACTACTAAACTAGGGCCCCGTAGTCTACTACTATAGTAACGTAGGCTAGGTAGATCTTTCTTAACGATATAGAAGATAGACCGCGTTTAGTATTTACTAGTCTTTCTAATCGATAGAATGCCGCTTATGCTTATACTAATCTTATTATAATATACTCCTTAAAGGTAAGACCGGCGTCGAGCTAAATCCTAAGCTACTTTATTACCTTCTTTACTAGGTAAACAATGTCGCCGTTTAGAAGAGTTACTAGGTAGTTGGACCCTTTCCCTTTTAAGAAGTATACTAGGTCTATCTTTACTAGGTTAAAAGCGATATAGTTCTTCTTTCCTAGGTCTATTAGCTATCTTAACTTACGTTCTAGTACCTTAGAGTTCTTCTTAAGGAACGTAGACGAGGTAGATAGTCTAATATCGTCGACGTAGGAACTAGGGGTAACTCCTTATAGCGAGAAGAATATGTCGCGCGTATAGATAAGGAATAGGATAGGAGATATCGGGCTACCTTACGGAACGCCGATCTCTATATCCTAAAATTCCTATATCTATCCGTCGAAAGCTATTCGTAGGCATCTATTACTTATAAACGACTAAACCTAACGTATAAGGCTATACGGGAGCCTTAACTGGATTATTATTCTTAATAGTCGGTTCTTTATAACGTAGTTATATACTCCTCTTAGGTCGAGAAAGATAACTAAAGTTTTCTTCTTCTTTCTTCGATTCTCCTTAATCTCGTTTATTAAGAGAAGTACTATATCGATAGCCGATTTCCTCTTTCGCCCTCCTAATTACGAGTCGTATAGAAGGGGCTTTATCTCTACGATAATCCCTAGGCGCTTTACGAGTATTCTCTCGCTAATCTTACTAAGGCAATTTAGAAGAGAGATAACCTAGTAAGCCTTTAGGACCAAGTAGTCTAGTTTTCCCGGTTTTACTAGAACTACGCCTATCGTAACTTTCTAGTATTAGGGGTAGTAGCCTTCGTCGAGTAGCTTACTATATATATGTAGAAAGGTAATAGGAATAGCGCCGTACGCTTTACTAATAATAGCTTACGTAATGCCGTCCGGGCCGGGCGTTTTTCCTTTTACTATCTTCGTACTATAGGCGGTAGCGAGCTCTTCTTTGGTTAGTAAGGTCTAGCCCTAGTTCCCGGCTATATATGCTTCCTAGTAGTTTAGTAGAGGTTCCTCGGTAGGAGGGCGCGGGAATAAGGCTTCGGAAAAGGCCTTATATTTCCCCTCGAAAGAGTCTTTATTATTTATCGTAGGTATCTATCTTCCGCTACTATTCCTAGTATAGGATATAGCTTTAAAGATAGATTTCGAGTCTTCTTTTTCGAGGAAAGCGTTCTAGTAGTCCTTCTTTACTATTTTAATAGCTTAGAAGTACTTGTTTCTTACTTTTATATACGCCTCTTTTTCTTCTAGTGTTAGCGTATATCTATAGGTAAAGGTCTATCTATAAGTTCTAGACATTATATAGCGTAACGTACGTAGCTCTCTATTCTACTACGGTTTCGTATAGGCGTATACTACTTTCTCGAGGATTGCTTCTCGTATTAATTTAGTAATATACGAGGTAAAAGAGTCCGTAATGTCGTCGAGGGAGTTCGTATAGTTAATAGACGTCGCCTTACTTATTAGGAGTTCTATAAATAGTTCCTAGTCTATAGAAGCTATATCTAGAACTACTTTCTTCTATTAGGCTCGGTTTTACGCGCTAATAAGGTCTATAGATATAGCCTTATAATCTAAGCCTATTAGAATCGTTCTCTAGTTAATTTCTTTTATAGATAAGGATCCTTTTATAAACATAAGGTCCAAGACCGACTCTACGTCTAGGTACGGCCTATAGAAGGTCCCGACACCTATTATATTATGTAGAGTAAAGTCTTAGTCTTCTATCTACTCTATAAATTCGCGGGCGCTAGTAGTGTCCTTTCCTCTTAGATCCTAGGACGGGTGTCTAAGATTAAAGTCTCCTACTAGTAGAGTATTTGGAAGGGAAGTATTATGTAGAGAGTAGAGGCTCCTCTCTATTATTCGTAGGTTCTACGGGTTTTTAGTATCCCGAAGGTCTTTCTTATTATAGAGATTAACTATCTAGATCTTATTACCCTTCTTATCTAAAATAATAAAGGAAAGTATATCGCTATCGTCTAATAATAAAGGAGAGATATTAACGTTTAGTCTAGTACTAATATATAGCATTGTTCTTAGCCGAATTGTCGAATCCGTAGTTGTTAGGAATAGCTAGTTATAGTCCCGGTATACGATAGATCTTGTCTCCTTATAGCCTATTATCGGGTCCTCTATAGTCTATAGTTCTTAAACTAATAGAAGGTCGGCTTTCTACTTAACCGCGACGTCTAAAGTAGACTCTATAGCCTCGATAGATCGGTTAAGATTAACGTGGAAAATCCGTAGAGAGTGTTCTAATATATAGAACATTCTAAAGACTTCCCTTTTTATAGTATACAATCTTTCGCCTTCTCGACTCTTAGGCTGTCGGTGCCTATGTATAGGCGGTTCTGAATAGCCCTATTTGCCTCCTCTTTGGTTATAAAACCTACTAGAACTATTACTCTAGTAAGAGTCTTTCTTCTCTCTTTATTTGTTAGCTAAATCGGGGTCCTAGCGAGTTTAAGACCTCTATTAAAGGTCTCGATCTCTCGTTAAATGTCTTATAGACCTATTAGCATATTAAAGTTTATAGTCGAGGTGCTATAAATTACGACTTTATGCTAGAGAGAGTCCTCTATTACTTATACCTCGCCTATAATTCTAGTAACCTTATTAAGGCTATCGATTATATATTCACGTACTTTCTCTATTACGAAGTTTAGGATAAGGTTGCCCTAAATCGATTTCTTTATCGTAAGAATAGCTAGCTCTTGGCCCTCGTACTTAAGAGCTTCGTTAATCTTATCTCGAGTTGCGATCTATTCGAGTTCCTTCTCTTTATCCTTTAGTATAAGAATTAGAGGCTTCGGTTCTACTTATTCTTTCGGCTTATTAGCCTTCTAGGAGACGGTCGTCTACTATTATTATTGTTATTATTGTCGTTATTGTTATTGCTACTACGTTGCCTTTATTATCGAGGAGGAGGAGAAGGGCTACGAGTTAGGGAACTACTAAATTCAAAAGGGTTTTGCCTTTTCCTAGGTAGGAAAGGAATTCCGGTTCTCTTTAGTAGTTCCTTTAGTAGCGGTAGTGTTTTAAGAGTTTCGAAAGTAACGTCCTCGTCCCCTTTAGCTATAGCCTTTAGAGTTCGAGGGGCCGTATCTACGTCTATTATTTCGGTTTCGGTAGATATTGTTTTGTCTTGTTTTATTATTATTTCGGTTAAAAAGAGGCTCTATAGTCTTACGCCGAGAGGGCTACCTATTCGTCTCTATTTCTAATCGCGTTCGGGTCCTAGCCTACTTACGACACTAGGGCGCTCTTCTCCCTACTATATATAGTAGGAGTATAGGAGAAGGTATACTTTAAAGAGGAGAGAAGAGATATATAAATATACCCTAGCTTCTAGGAAGTACTCTAGCCTATAGCAACGTACGTCTTTATAGTAGGCTTTAGAGGCGTTCTATAGGTAGCCGTAGTAGGTTCGGGACAACCTTTATCTCTAGGGAAAGGTAGGCCTATACTCTATAAAATAGAGTATCTAGCTATATAGCTAGTATTACTACTCTAGTCCCTAGGGGTGCAAATTCGTCCTTACTAAACTACACTACTCCTTTAGCTTCCTCTCTCGGCGGCGTAGGATAATAGGTAACTCTAGTATAGAGAGAACTAAGTATATGTTTGTTTGTATATCCTAAGATTACTGCTCTTGTTCGGCCTCTAGCTCTTTTAGTACCCGTTAGATCCGGACGTTTAGTAGCTAGAATAAAAGCTCTTATTAAGGGCTTTTAAACGGGCTACTTAGCGTCTAAATCGGCGGCGTATTAGTTATGTTATAGTGCGTTAAAGTGCTATAGTACTGTTGTGCACCTATCTTATACAGTTTCCTAAATAGGAAATTTTCCGTGTATAGGGGAGGTAAGGTCGAAATAAGGTTCCGGGGGTAGGGGCCAAATCCCGGAGTTTAGGGTCCAAATTTTATACCCTAAAGGGGGTAACAAGGTGAATCTTTAGGCTCTAGTAGCGGTATAGGTATTAAGGCCAGCGGGATAAAAGTAGGTTCGTTGGAACGGCCTTAATAAGGGCTTTCGAACGGTGCGTGTTTAGTAATAATCGGGTTAATATTAGGTGTATAATAGAAGTACGGATGTCGATGTAGTTGCCTTTATAGAAGGTATATCCGGAGCGAGTATTAAAGAGGCCTATAGTCTAGACGTAGTTAGCCTAGTTCGGAGTAGAATATATACTATTGTTTATTAGACCGGGGTTAAGGAGGGTACGCGTAGTATATATTATACGGTCGGGGATCCCTTAACGCGGGTTATCTTAGTATCTATAGACCTTACCTCTCGATAGGTTGGAAACTAAGTACTATCGTATACCTATACCTAGTCTAGTACTCTATCGGCGCCCTCTACGTATACTACCCGATATATATAGACGTATTATCTATATTGCCTTATATATAGTCTATATAGATCTAGTAGGTACCGACTTCTTACTAGACGTTACTATTAATTATTAGGAGATAACCTAATACCGACCGAGGAGTATAGCCTTACTATAAGAGCATATTCGCCGGATTAGAGTAACGACCGAAAGGTAATAGTAGTGAACTAAGAACGTTAAGGGTACCTACTAGATTACTCCTAGTATTAACCTAGCCTTAAAGACCTACCTTATCCTAGCTATTTAGTTAGAACACGACTACTCTTACGCGGACGCGATTATAAGGTACGTCGTTAGCGATATACTATATATATTAACGTAGGCCGTATATATATTATAGGAATATATCTTATCGACCTAAAAACCTAATACTAACTTCGTTTAACTAAACTTCAATTAGTACTACCTACTCGACTCCGGTTAAGTTAGTTCTTACTTAATACTACTCGACTCTAGTTAAGTTAGTTCTTACTTAATATAGTTCGCTACTTCCTAGGGTAAGTATATATTCGGTGTTTATGTCCTAAGCCTCTATACCCTCCTACTATTTATAATAGCTAACGTTAAGAGTATATTAGTATATTACGAGGCCGGCGAGGTAGTTATCTACATTATTACTATTGTTGTCGTAGTAAGGCGTAACGTCTAAAACGTCTATTTCCGAACGTTACGGGCTTTATAGTAGTTAGCGGGCCCGTATTTACCCTAGTTTCGATAAACGTAGGATTGGCACGCCTACTATGTCGCCTTAGCGATAAGTCTATATCGGCTGGATTAACTAATATACTATACCACTTACGGCTATTGTCCTCGTCCTAAGTAGTATACCTTATTTACCCTAACGTCCTCTATAATACTATCTACTAAATAGGTACTAGTATCGAAACTCTTTTCGGGCTACTTCTATAAGAGTAGGGACTTACGCTACGTAGTCTCGTAGCGCTAGTATAGACTAAACGGCGCTTAAGAAGCGGTTAAAGCCTATGTAGTAGGAGATACTCGCTACGTTATAGGTACCAAGTAAGAAACGCCTAAAGGTAGTATTTAACTAACCCGCTCCCGATATCTAGGCCTTAATACTAGTAACTACGGAAGAGGCGGCGATAGTACGAGGTATATATAGTAAGAAGGGGGCTCCGGTTACGTACCGTAGTCGCTAGCCTACTAGAGCCGAGTACTACGCGAAGGATATCTTAGCCTATTAACATCTACGTAATAATGCTCTATTTCGACTACTATTCTAGGAGCTAGATAATCCTTAGAACCCCGTACCGCGTAGACCCGTACTAGAATAGTTCTACCCTAAGCTACTCCCGTATAGAGATATAGATATATTAGTGTCCACTTAGTACTAGATGCTCCGACTTGCCTTTAATAAGTCGAAGTATAAGTCCAAGAACTTAAAGTAGGAAGATCTAGACTATAAGACGTTAGGTATAGTAGTAGCGGAGCCGCCTTCTACCCCCGCTATAGGTTCTTATATTAGTCGGACTCTAGGTCTATACGAAGGTAGTAGTAGTACTATTAAGCGACGCGCGTCGTTCGGTTATATATTAGTCGCGCGGAAAAAGCTTTTAAACATTAACATTAATAGCCGGCCCTTAACTATCCTAGATCCGGAAGATCGAGAGATACTAGAGTAGCCTACGGAGCTATTAAGTCGCGACTAAGTCGATATCTTCTTTACCTAGGTTATCTTCGATACTACGGCGCCCTTGTATAAAGTTAGTAAGATCTAGTAAAAGATATTTAACACTCTATTTAACATTAAAGGTAGTACCTATATTATATAGTAGGAGAGATTAGTTAAGTAGATAAAGCTAAAATACGAGGATAAGCCTATATAGGACTATAGCGCGGATACCAAAGGGATTTACTTTATCTACGAGAACCGCGAGGTCTACTCTATCGATAAATACGACCTCGCCGACTAATACGAGATCTAGTACCGAGTCGCTACTACTAGATTTCCTCCGGACAATACCGTTAACTTCTTTATTTATAAGGTAAGGGATTATACTCTCTTACTATGTCTCCCGCTAGAGTATCGTAAACCGTCCACTATTCCTACTTAGAGTATATCTACTTAGCTACTTCCTTCGGCGCCGTTAGAGCTTTATAGCTAGGGTCCTTAGCGGAACGAGTCTCGTTTCTATATAGGGCACCTAAGAAGTAGGTCCCCGAGCGATAGAAAGTCTTTATAGTACTATAATAGAGATAATAACGATTAAATATTAGACGTCTTCGCCGATAGTAATAACTTCGAGATACCGATGTAGTCTACTCTTAATTACTATACGCGGCCTAACGGATCGACTCTAATTATACCGGGCGGCGGCATTTCTACTAGGACTTATCTTAGTAACAATACTACTACTAAGTCTCCCCTTAATCCCCGACTTCGAGGCTTAACTCGACGCTATCCGTAAACTAGTATAGAGACACTCCGGGATATATATACGTCTAATAGATAGTCTCTTCTACTACTATCGAACTAATCCGTTAACGATATACCGACCCTACCTAACTCTTAGATAGATCTAGTACAGTCTACTTAACTCGACCTAGCTACTCCCCTACCTATACTAACTACGCCTATTATTACGGACTCGTCTATAGTGTCCGCTCCCGAGAACCTACACGAACCTTAATCTAAAGTTAAACCTTAGTTAGAAGTTATAAGAAGTATAAAGATATCGTAGTATATAGAACGCTAGCTAGTAATTCCACTAGTAATAAAACTAATTCTTACTATTGTTAAGTTGTACCTACGTCCCTCCTAATATACGACTATACGTTATATAAGTAGTATTCGCTACTACGCTCGGCGTCGTATTATCCACGTATTATTAACAACCTTACCTAAGGTCTAGAGCTAGGCTATACCTTAGCCTTCCCTAACAATTACCTCCCTCCTCCGAAGGAGATATCTCGGCTCCTACGACCGTCTTATATTTAGCCTACCGAGCGTAGGCCTAGTCTTTATCCGGGGCTACTTTCTTTATTAACTTCTTAATATAGCGTTTATATTATAACGCGCGCTTTGTTTTACGTATGTTAATTGTTGCTTACGGCTCTACTACTAGTAGCTATGTTTTAGCGGGTCCTTTATAGTTAAGGGCAACCGCTTATAGGTAGGTATTATTAATATTTTCGCTTGCGAAGTTCTTCCTCTACTTTTCTTTAACTTTATTAACGCTCCTCTCCTACGACTAGCACTATAAACTCTAACGATACTTAAGCTCTCCGTAAGCGTACCGTATACCTCTACTATCTTTATAATCTCTTATTAAGAAGCAAGCTTCTAGCTTACGAGCCGCTTATAATATATATATATATATATTATAAGTACCTAGTAAGCGACTCGTAATACCTCTATAAGTATAGTATACGCCGGCCGTCGTACTAACTCTTCCTCTATATACCGTCGAGGACCGCTATAGTAAGGTAGTACTAATATATAAGCGCTACCTACGCTATACGTACGATAGTATACCGGCTTCCCTCCTTCGATTCTTATAGGCATAGCAAGCTAACCGTATATATATAGCTAACGAGTAGCTATACGATAGTAACATAACCGCTAGTAATAAGCGTAAGTACTAGTACTATAAGAAGAACAACTATAGCTATAAGACTATCGAGCACCTAGACCTTAAGTTATAGGCGACTCGCCTACTAGAGCTCCGTAAGGAGTATATAGACTTTAAGATAGCCGAAGGCGACGCGCTATACCTCTAAGCGCGCCTAGAGTTCGTAGGCGTAGATGTTGCCTATATCCTTAAGATTAAGGAGGCAAATAGTAGGAAGTACGTAGACGGGTTAGCGACTCCTCGTAAGATAGGCGTAGGTAGGTCGGTAGGCGAAAGCTCCTAGCCTAACTTCCTTCTTACGTAGGGCGATACCGCTACTACTAATACTATATTCGAGCTCTAGTACGAGGTAAGCTAGCTTCTCGCTTACTTGTCGATTACTTTACTAATACTTTTCGTAGTCTCTCCGCCTATAGGGCGCTACCGCGCCTACCCTCTAGGTAGCCGCCGCCGCCTTCGCCTACGATAGTAGTACTTAGGTAGAGACCCTACCTTAGGGTTTTAAGGATATCGAGGTAGACAAGGAGGTAGAGGATAATGCCTAAGTCGGGCGAATAGCCGGCTCTTCCTATGCTTCTAGGCTACTTACTACTAGCATTACGCCCGCTTATTACGGTACTAGGGGTTTTTTTCCCTTTTAAATAAAGGCTTTTTTCCTCTATACTTACCTCTTCTACCTCTTCTATCTCTTAGGTCCTTTTATAATAACCTTGTCCTTACGTAACTCCTATACTTCTATTAGGTTAGCCGTACCCTTATATTCCTTAGCTATCTACTAGCTATTATATTCCTTAGGCTAATCCTTCTAGTATACGAAGTAGAACTTCCGATCCTTCGTCGTACCTAAGATCTCCTCGACCTCGTACTTGCCTATTTCGTCTATAATAGGTATACTAGCCTTATAAGACGAACCTAGGCGGTTACGCTATAGTTCGAGGTAGCTAACGTAGAACACGTTATAAATACG
>JALRMM010000699.1:0-12241 GCA_026122155.1 Zymoseptoria crescenta
GGCTTACGACCGGGGTACGGAGGGCGTATTACTATTATAGGATCGTATGTCCTCGGTTAGATCTTTCGACTATAAGTCGGATTGTGCTTTCTTAGCTACTAATTAACAAGGGAACGTGTAAACCGGAATCAAGTGTATAGGAAAGCTAGTTCTCTATCTATCTACTATTGCTAAAGGTATATACTACCTAGGGGCGCTAAGCCTAGCGTCCCGTAACATAAACGCGATGCGTAATAAGCTCCGTACTTTCGAGCTCGACTACCTTCGCGAGAATGCTAACCGCCGCCCTATAGGCAATATCGCTCCTACTAGGAACGGGAACACTAGGAACCGAAATAACGCTAATTCGAATACTAATACTAATAGAGGCGATAAGCCTAAGTTTATTCCTACGGTCGAATTAACGAACGAGCGTATAAAGAACGACTATAACTAGTCTACGCTTAGTAAGAACTTCGTGCCTATTACCCCAGTAGAATTTAAGAAGCGTAACCGTTACTTTACGTATAAGACGCTAGGCTATATCCGTACCTCCGCGTACTACCCTTAGGCACCTTACTATATTAGCAACTTAGTAGAGCCGAAGAAGCGTTTAAATACGAGCGTAATATAGTAGTAGGGCTTCGTTACTAAACTACCCGCGGGAAAAGATTAGGCTCTAAACGAGGGCACATTATTTAGGGCACGTTATAAGAAGAGCAACTACCTCGTATACTACCTACGCCGCTACTACTACGGCCGATAGCGCTATCCTTTATAGCGGCGCTAGTCTAGTAAAGATAGCGCAAGATTTAAGAAACTCGAGATACCGAGCTACCGATAGTAGCTTCCCTTAAGTTTACCTCTATAAAAGATCTTCCCCTAGTCCTTCCTTATCTCGTTATCTTAGCTATAGTCGATAGTAAACTAGCGAGGTATATGCTCGATATAGGTTATACCTCCGTATACGCGTATATAGACTTCGCGAAGAAATACCTTAGGTAAACGAAACTCCGAAAGCTAATTGCTACTACCGGATATAATAATACTATAGGCGGAACGGTTACTTAAGTAGCGTACGCGTCTTCGTTCGACCTTAATAGGATAACCGAGCCCCTTAACGCTTAGATTACTAATATCGGTCGGTATAATTTTATCTTAGGCCGCCCTTAGCTCGCTTACTACAACCTAATAATTAATTACGCTAGGAAGACCCTTACGTTTAAGGATAGCACTTAAGTCCGTTACGAGGTCGTCGGTAGTAAAGGAATCCCTAGTACGCTATAGATTAGTTCTATAATAGCCGAAGAAGCTAAGGACAAAGATCTAGAGAACAATAGATTCCTTATATAGGAAATAGTTAATAGTAATAGGAACGAAGAAGCCTTCCCTAAATTAGTAGGCCTTTATATCTCTACGCTAAGTATAGAGGACATTACTAAGTTTATAAAGACTAAGCCCCCGGTAGCCGTCGCCGATTATATACCTAGGGAATCCTAGGATCTAGCGCACTATTTTAATAGCCCGACTATAAACGAGTTGCCTCCTTATAGACCGAATAGAGGTAATCTAGCTATCGACTTCGAGCCCGGTGCGAAGCTTCCTTTTAAAAGGCTATATACAATAAGCCGCGCCGAGCTAGACTACCTTAAGAAATACCTCGATAACATAGGAAGAGAGAAGAAGATCCGATTGTCTACTTCTAGAGTAGCTTTACCGGTGTTAATTATATATAAGCCCGGTAGAGGTTTACGCGTCTATGTCGACTACTACGATGTTAACGCTATTACTATTAAGAATAGATATCCTATCCCTTAGGTCCGTAAAACCCTTATATAGATAGGCCGCGTAGTAATGTTCTACGTTTTCGACATTATCGTAGCATTTAATAAGCTCCGTATTAAGGAGGGTTACAAGTGGAAAATAGCTTTTACTACGCGCTACGGCACTTACGAATACCTAGTTGTTCCCTTTGGCCTATATAACGCGCCTAGTGCCTTCTAGTCCTATATTAACAACGCGCTCTTCGATTTCCTCGACGATAGCGTATTAGCCTATATCGATAATGTAATTATCTACGTAGGAGCTAATCGTAAGGAATAGGCGGCGTACGGACGACGGGTCCTCGAGCGCCTTTACTAGCACGGTTTGCTAGTCGACGTCCTTAAATGCAAGTTCTTCGTTAAATAGGTAAAGTACCTAGGAATTATTATTATCGCCGGCTTAGGCATCTAGATAGACCCTAAGAAGGTTAAGGCTATTATAGAATAGGTAATACCGCGTACGGCTAAGGAGCTACTTAGACTCCTTAGACTATCGAACTTCTACCGTAGATTCGTAGCCTCCTTTACGTAGGTCGCGCTTTCGTTAATAGAAGTAACTAAGGGAGTAAGCCTTCTAAAGCAGACCCGCCCTCTATTCGAATAGGCACCGTAGTACTAGCGCGCATTTAACAACCTTAAGGTAGCGTTTACTACCGCGCTAGTTCTTCGGTACTACGATCCGGAGGTCCTATATATAGTTAAAGTGGACTTATCTAACCGGGTAACCGGTAGCTAGCTACTTTAACTAGATAAGAAAGGTTTACTACACCCTATTGCCTTCTTCTCTAAAAAGATAATCCCTACCGAGTATAACTACGAAATTTACGATAAGGAGCTAATAGCTATTATACGTACGTTTAAAGAGTAGCGGCCTAAGCGAATAGGCGTCGCTAATCCCGTAAAAGTGCTAAGCAACTATAAGGGCCTCGAGACCTTAATGTTAACTAAGCAACTAAATCGCCGATAAGCACGATAGGCTAAGTTCCTCGCGAGTTCCAACTTCAAGATTACCTATAGGCTAGGGTCGTAGAATACCTACGCCGATACACTCTTACGACGACCTTAAGATACGGAGGATAATACCGCGGATATCGAGCACCGGCAATAAGCCGTCCTTAAACCTTATAACCTAGAGTAGGACGTTCTCGATAGCCTAGTAGCTTAGTATTACTAACCGCTATAGGCGGCGTACCTAGAAATCGACCTAACTATAGTATATAGCATAGCGAAACAGTAGTATAAGCTTGCCCTTACGGTGCTCGAGGTTATTAATTCACTACTAACTCTACTAGCTTCGCGTAAGGCAGTTAGCGAGGTAGAATAGCACGATCTATCGCTAGCCGACATTAAGGCTACCTACTAGGACGATAATCTAGCGGGACATATTGCTACTACCCTCTCTATAGACGTACGGAATGTCGCTAGTATCGACTTACGCCTCTCTATTAATAAATGCAAGGTTAATAACGAAGGCTTACTACGAGTCCGCGATCTCCTCTATATTCCGGAATTACTAAGGACCCCGGTAATATACGCTTATTATAACCTTCTACTTATAGGCTACCCCCGGAGAGAGAAGATATATACTCTTATCCGTCGCGAGTTCTACTAGCCTAGGATAATAGTAGACGTAAGGCGCTACGTAAAGAACTATTATTAATACTAACGTACAACTACGTAGCATAATGCATACTAGGGAGGCCTACGTTAGCTACCTATACTATAGGGCGTATACCGCGAGGTTACGATTAACTACGTCGTCGAGCTACTATCTAGTTAGAGCCTAGATAACGGAGTCGTCTATACTAATGTCCTTATACTAACTTATCGCCTAAGAAAGCGTAAGCATTATATCCCTATAAAGGATCTTACGGCTAAGACATTAGCGGACGCAATCGTTCGCTACGTAATTAAGGATTAAGGATTGTTTAACATAGCCTATAGCGATCGCGGCACTTAATAGACTAGTGCATTCTAGAAGTGCCTTTATAATAGATTAAGTATCTAGTAGAAGTTATCGACGGCCTTTTACCCTTAGATAGATAGCTAGTCCAAGAACACTAATAAGGGTATGGAATAGTACCTACGAGTCTTTATTAACTACCTATAGAACGACTAGGTTAATTAGCTACCTATCGCTAAGTTCGCCGCTAATAATACCGCTAGCGACGCTCTCGGAGGAGTTACTCTATTCTTTATAACACTTACTCGTTACCTACGTATACGCGTATTCGCCGCTCCGGTCTTAGTAGCTAGCCCTACTAAGATTTCGCAAATTTCTATAGATTAATTCGCATCTTAAATAGAGTCGTTATATAACTTCTATAAGGAGTAACTACGATATATATAAGGTCGCTACGATAAAGTAATTACTAGGTAGAGGCTAGTAAGGCGGTTAAGCCTACGTAAGAAGGTCTAGCTAGATACGTATAATATTACGACTCGCCGACTAAGTAAGAAGCTCGACTATAAATACTATAGCCCTTTTACCGTAATTAAGGTAATCGCTCCTAACGTCTATAGGCTTAAACTTCCCGACTCTATATAGATTTACGACGTCTTCTATACTAATCTCCTCCGACTCGCTTCCGACGACCTATTCCCTAACTAGTTCGATACTAAGCCGCTACCGATTGTCGACGCCTAAGGTATATAGGGCTACGAGCTAGAGGAAGTAGTCGTAAGTAAGTAGACTAGTAAGAGATATAGGGACATTCGGTATATAATTCGGTAGACTAGTAGAGTACTTACGTCGGAGAAATATAAGAAACTAAAGGACTTAGTAGAGTACGCGATCGCGGATTTTTATGCTACTTATCTAAACGTAGGTAGGCTACTTAAAGGATAGATACTACCGATAGACTAGTTACTACTACGCGGTAATACTATCGTTTAGAATACTACGCTACGGTTACGACCTACTAATATAGGTTAAACATACCGCTACTATTACTATAACGTCCCTCTTTACCGAGGTAACGGGCGTAGTAACTAGTAATAGACTACACACCTCTAGTATAATAGCTACTACTCTCGCTCCTTATAGTTCTCGTTCGACTCTATTACTTATACCTTGTTACGTAAAATTTTTATTATTTATTCGCGACCTTACTATCGCTCTTACTTACTATTATTAGATAGCTTTAACGGTGCTCGGCCTTAAGAGGGAGGGGGGTAGTATTACGGGACGCCCTCGGGTCTATCTTAGGCCCCTCGGACCGTGTTATTACTCCGGCTACTCCCGTCGCTATTTAGTTACCTTCGAAGGCTCGCTTCTCGACCTTCTCGTCCGTTATAGGATATTCTGAATTAGTTACGAATTACTTACTACGCCCTTTATTAAGTGCCCGTATTAGAAGGGCTAGGATAGTAGCTGTTAGTAAGGGCTTCCTTATAAGACCTCTGAAGCACATGCATTGATCGTTTCCACGCGAACAGTCGTTACGAAAGGCTCCACAAGAAAGTTCTCATGCAATTCCCGCGGCGAGAGCATTCCTGGTAATCTAGTCAGCTCAAGGGCATCGTACCGGCGATGAGCGTGCAGGACTTACCTGTAGGCTTTCAAAGTGAGCCGGGCCGAGAGAGGCCGTTCTGATAAAGGTCCCACACTTGGTGAGCATGAGCGTTGCCACTGGGCAAGAATGAAGCAATGTTCTGGAGACAAGTTGAAGCTGGACGGTCGAGGTTCTTAGATGAGAGACTTCCTGGGCGGTGATCCATCGAGCTTATACAGCTGGGTGAACGTTCTTCTCAAGCAGCGCATTGTCTCGTGGTGCAATTAGATCGTGTGTTTCGATCTCTTCCAAAGTCCATCGCGGTGACTCAATGATATCAGCGTGCGTGTTGACATCGCGGGATGAGGCCTGAACAGGGACGTCATAGGTGCACTACACGTAGCATCGTGTGCTATGCATGGCAAACATCTGTCTGAATCTCTGACCGTTCAGCAACACACAATTGATAGACGCTCCAAATTCAAAGCATGGTGTCAGGGCTCGTCTTGTTCTCACGGGGTAGGATCTGAGGGACTGTCAACCTGACTGCGCCGCCTGCAGCATCGTCTGCTATCAATGACGACCGCTTACTTGAAGTCTTGAATATTGAACAATCCACGGTTGACAGGCGATCAATGGCGGAGGTGATGCATCTTCCTTCCGATCAAAGCTTGGCCGGCGAGCACAGCTGTGACCTTCGCTGGCAGTGCGCTTGTTGGTCTGGTCTGGCTCAATCTTAGGCCTTGTCCAGAGCCAGCCATCAGGAGCGCCGAAAGAGCCAGCAGCTTGACCAGTGTGGATGCGGATGGTCATACCTCAGAGGTATGTCAGCCATCAGGATAGGGACTCTGGGATTCGGAGAAAGCGGATTTCATGCGATTGCCCGGCTTCTGCATCATAATCGCGAGATTCGCTGGCCGTGGCTGGCTACGACTGTCGTTGGCTGGTCTCCATACCGCGAGCCACAGTCAGGCAAGAGTGACCAACCACGAGGTCATGGAGAGCATTGCCATCGCTACAGCCTCTTCCAGCGTCGAAGATAGAGAGTGAGATAGGAGTCCAAGTGCCCATCATTCAAGCCGGAGACAGCACTGGTGGACTGCGATATTATCTGGAATCTTGGAGTCAAAGTCAGGATGTGCAAATCTCCATCGAGGCCTGAAAACAAGACATGCTTAGTCATGACTCTTAGTCATCTTTTCACGTCGCCCGGTCTCTCCAAACCTGGTATACCTGCTTTCCTCTTCCTTCTTTCATTCTATCTCCTTCGGCGGCTCTTCCCACTCCCATCTCGGTTTAAACCGTGGGAAAGCTTACATCGAAAAGCTCTGCCGCCTGGCCGCCTTGTCCTGTGCTGCAATTAAGCAATTCGATGCAAGTGTAACACGACGGAGATGCCAGCATGGCCGACTCGCGAGCTTCGCTGTTTCGGTGCCCGAATCCACTCCTTTGGACATGGGGCTTGAGACAACACTCCACGTACGAGCTACGTTCCGTGACTCTATGGGTTGAGGAAGGCTACCGCGAGCATCACGTCGAGTTACTACCGAGTTCCGAGACGGCCTGATGCAGGGCTGGAGGCATTTCCAGTATAGTTTGGATATGATGGCTAGATGTGGTCTTCTGCAGCAGTGTGCTTGCGCGCGTCCTGCGACTCCTCGCCCTACGAGGCTCGGTCTTGTCCTCTGATTGATCGAATAGAGAGCCCTCACGATTCAAATACCGGGGAGCGTGGGACTGTTAAAGCTCGGGAACGCACGATGAGGCAATGATGTCGGAATATTGCTAAGCCTTACAATTCTCAATCAGCCGGAACAGGGCAAGCAAAAAACTTGAGCGACGCGATCGAACCCTGAGCTCGGAGTGCATTTTTTGGCATGATTCTCGATATACCGGGGATCAGACCCAATCTACTGGAGCTCGATCTCGTGGTGAAGTCGGTGCATTCGCTGGATAGGCGATGTTGGCGGGTTGGTGGACCAGAGAGCCTCGCCGGTCAAAGGTGACTTCAAGACGATTGTTTAGCGTCCGTTCGCCTCAGCTCTTTGTATGCCCTCGGTGCTCTCAACCGGTCATTCCCTGCTTGTCTGACCATTTGAAAGCGGTGTGGGCTCCACATGGCCGGACAGTTGACCTGCCTGCCTTGACCGCGCAAGGGCCTCCATTCTAGGTAGCTTTTGCGACCACGTCAACCTATCTCTGAGCATGCGGAAGCCACCTTTGTGCAACTGCAGGGCTTGGGTCAATGATCAGCCGAGAACACTGTCGGAAAATCGATACCCGGACCGTCAAAACTGCAAGCCTCGTTCTTCTGCATCGCTGGGCTTCTGCAATCGACGCGAAGAAATCCGCAATCCTTCTAGTATATGAAATCAGAAAGACTGTCAGGCAGAAATTACGCGCCCTCGATTTGCACCGACCGCAACACCAGCTGAGTCCAGCATTCGCAACAGTCCACCACTCCGACCATACCAACCTATCGCACGGCAAACGACCCGTAACCCACGACTGCCCTCATGAATCCTACCACGCTCGCCACCTTGCTCTCATCCTTCCTGCTCTTCGTACCCTTCACCTCAGCTTTCTGGTTTGACAGCAACTACTGCGACGGAGCCAACGCAGCCGATGTTGAACGCGACTGTCTGGCAGCAAATATAGGGGTGGTACGTCATTTGGCCGTCGGGCAATATGGAATCACACAAGACTGACGCTCTGTCCTAGGCTAGCTACGGCACCTGTTGTATTCAGGACGGATGGTCTTGGGACCAAATGAACACGATCTGGTGAGTTGCCTGCGTCCAACGGTGCGAGACCTTCGGTATGGTGTTGAGAACCCTTCCTGCTTGCCTTAGGTCTCGTCCTGCATTGAATCGATTGTGTTTGAGCCATAGCTAATCATCGCATCCTTTGCAATTAGTGATAAGCACAAGGCAGAGCGAAAATATGGTGGATCTTGCCCCGAGGTAATAAATCGGTGAACAATCAATCCTGTGAAATCAAAGCAGGAAATATTTGAGATGCTCCAGAGCGTAGCAGCATCGATGGAAGGCATGGAGCGGCATTTACTTCGCGTGAGACCAAGTCTACAGAGCGTTTACTCGATTGTCCTCGCACAATTAGACACTTCTTTTCGATCGATTCGTTGTGGAAGCCTAGTACCCTCGTCTTTCAGTAGATGGCATGACAAGAGGAGAATGAGAAAATTTCCGGGCCATAAACAGCGGCGGCGACGACCAGGGTCCTGCTAACCTCACAACGCTAAAACCTGAGCTTACATAACGCTAAACGCGGGAGTCTCCGAAATTGTAAGGTTAGAGTTTTTACTATAAGATTAGAATTTTCACTATAAGTATAGCTTCTTCCTTTTAATACCGCAAGCAAGAATAGTAGTATAAGGGCTATAAAACCGCTATATCGCCGTATAAAACCTATAGAATCTAGCTACATACGCAGTAATCGAAGTATAGTAGACTCTCGTACTTCGCGACTACGATAGGTAGATTAAGGGACTGGAGCGGGTATAAGCTACTCGATAGGGCTAAGAGTAACCTTATTAATAGTATTACCTATATAAATAATACTAATATTATAGTAGGGTCGCATTTAGTATAACCTTTCCGACCGGATAAAGGCTTTTGAAATCGAGCATTATATACTTATACCCGAGTATCCTCGGACTATACTTTATAGTATCGCCTATATTATCGATACTTATACTATCCCCGATATCCTCCCTACTATCGGCAACAAAATTCCGGCCGTAATTACGGGGTAGGTAAGTAAAGTTAGGCGTAATATTACGGAACACCTAACGAATTATGTTATTCGTAACTATACTTATAATGTCGCCTAGATCTAGTACTCGAACCGAAGAATTAAAGGTCTATATAAGTCGATAAGCCCTTACCTTAGTAGAATATAAGTTCTTCGACTTATAAAGTAATGCAACGGGATTAAGCACTACGAGCATACTATCGGTAAGGTTATTAACCGTACTTATTTAAAAGCTAACGAGCGAGAGTAGCTATAGTATTAAGCAATACGTCGGCGGTAAGGCGCCGGCGCCTTCGAGAAATAAGACGATCGTATAAAAGCAAATATCGAGTTTATAGTAATCCGGAGTCGATTCTTAGACTCCCGCGGTTATATAAACTAGATCGAAGGAATATATCGACTAGTCTTCGAGCACGATTAAAACCTAGTAAGCTTTAGGACACGGGTAAGGTTAGCGATAGTATTATAGAGGAGCTTACGCACTATATTAGGGTCTCTTTAGCAGATTCGGTGCCTCTATTCGATGTACGTAGTAGACATATAATACACTAACACACTTTACGAGATAGTATCCACCTAATTTACTAGTTAGTTTCGAACGACTAGGGGAGCTCTTTTATAACCCTAATGCCTTTACTACGGACTAAGACGAATGCTACGCATACGAAGGAAACTAGGTAAGGAGATAGACCTATAGTAAGACGCATAACATCTCGATGCATATTACGTATACTATTACGGATAGGATTAGTCCTAACCCTATACCTAAGGTTATCCGTAATGTGCGACCTAATAGCACGACTAATCTAAGGCCCGACATTATAGGCAATTACTACCTAATAGGGGTCGGGCAGTTTATCTCTTAACGCGTACTATACGAAGTTAAGTTTACCTGGATTGTTCCATTCGACTTAGATGCAATGCCGAGGATTATTATCGTCGCAGACTCGTAGAAGGTATACATAATTACCCGCTAAACGGCCTAAATAAGCTCCCTAAGTAGATTCGCGAAGAAATTTGGAATATACTAGTTGCTACGAGGGATCCAGCTATAACGACGAGTATGTGACATTACACAACATATCCGGCATAATAACATAACTAACATTATTAGACACCTTCCGGAAGAACCTATTAGTAAAAGTATAGATAAAGTTATATAATATCGAGACGATAGAGGGTGTCTATAAGGCTCTTTACTACAATAATATCGTTAGTAGTATAATCCGCAAGATAAAGATACTATTATAGCTAGGCGGGAGATCGATTAAAACACTATATTAGATGTAGCTCTAGGATTAAGAGAAGCCGCGGGACTAGGTAAGGACACGCGTAGGGCTAGGCATAACATTATAACTAACAATAGCCCTAACATTAGCGATATCTTCGCGATATCTAGTATAGCGATAACCTGGAACAATATATTGTTACCTATATGTTTAACGAATAAGCACAAATCTAGGCTAGCCGCTATGCCTTCGAGATTAATATAACCTTCAAACGTGTTAATTACCGCATTACCTACGACAACGAAGTTCTATTTACCTATAAAGGGTTTTCGGGACACAGTAAGCTCATAGCCGACCTTATGCAAATAGTTACGACTAATGTTATTATATAGTCTTTGTCCTTTGCCGGATGTATAGCAATTTCCGAGGCGATTAGTTCTAGAGACGACTTTTCCACCGGGTCTTCTATACCCTTACTAATATCCTCGGGTAAGAACATATTCTATAGAGGCATATACACGGCTATAGGTTTGCTTATGTAAAGAGTAACTAGTCCGGAGAACAACATTTAGGTATGTAAAGCTATAGCTAGTCTTGGCCGTAACCTTACGTAGGACATTATAACCGAGCTTACGGCTAAGCTTACGTATAATGCTAAAGCTAATAACAGCTAAGGCCTCGGTTAATACCTCGAAGATATTAAACTGCCCTACTAAAACCTAGGGCGAGACTAGCGAGAACATCTTAAGGATGTTCTTATAATCTATCGCGTGCATTTCTTTCGTAATATCGACGAAGTATTTGGGAAAAGCGTCGACTTACAACCGGCTATTGTAATTATAAAAGGACTTATGGGCACGTAGACCTACGAGGAATATTAAGCAGCTATTAATCTGCTAATAAGTTCGTGCATAATATTACGGGTAACCTCGCAAGCTCTATTATAGCTAACATTATTCTAGTGCATCCGAATTAGGCCGTAGTTAACTAGGCGTAGAACAAGAATAGCGAGTATATCGCGTATAGCATCGTCGGTTACTTCTCGCGTATGCCTAGGGATGTTTAGGACAGTAAACGACCGGATACGAATTCAAACGAGTAGTCCGGCTAGATAGGACAGTCCTTAGGAAAAGGTAATATCCCTATTCTTACGTATAACCCCACGCGTAACCTTATACATAACATTACTTACTCTTTATAGGATGTGATCTTGTCCTTACGCACGACCTAGGTAAGACTATAGACGCCCGTACCTATAGTTAGTAGGTTGGTCGCGCGAAGACGGGGTAGTAGACCTACTAGAAAGATCTATTAGCCTAGAAACGGCTAGAAAAGAATCTTCGGCGTGCTAGTAAGGCAATTCCTAGCACTATATATAAGGTTACGGCTAACATTATTAGCCCTCCAAATAGAAAAGAAATAGAACTAATATTAGGAGCAGTAGCGGGATCCTAACTAGGGCGGAGGACCTGGCGCCGCCGGTAGTAGTAGTGCCCCCGGTAGTGCTCCTAGTAGTGCCCCCGGTAGTGCCCCCGATAGTACCGGCTACGCTACCTATAGACCTAACTATAACCCTAATGTCGACGATAACAACAACTATAACGACAACGATAACGATATAGACAACAATAGGCTACCGCCTCCCCCACCTTTTATAATACAATAGTAGGTACAAAATATCGAATACGAGTCCCGCGTTTATAGCCTATAAGGTCGTAGGCGAGGTTAGAAGTAAGGTACCTAACAGCGTCGTATACTATCTACACTAAGATTAACACGGACCTTAGCATCGATCTCTTCGGCATTAATAAGGCGGACTCCTACAACTACCGGTAGAGCTCTAGCACCGTAGACGTATGTCCTCGCCCGTAACATTACGCCTAACATTACCGCTAACATTACGCATAGTACATTCGAGGAATATAATGCTAATCTACTAGTA
>JALRMM010000700.1:0-12130 GCA_026122155.1 Zymoseptoria crescenta
GTCGCGAAGATATCGCTAATGTTAGGGCTATTGTTAGTTATAATGTTATACCTAGCCCTACGCGTGTCCTTACCTAGTCCCGCGGCTTCTCTTAATCCTGGAGCTACATCTGATATAGTGTTTTAATCGATCTCCCGCCTAGCTATAATAGTATCTTTATCTTACGGATTATACTGCTAACGATATTATTGCAGTAAAGAGCCTTATAGACACCCTCTATCGTCTCGACATTATGTAACTTTATCTATGCTTTTACTATTAGGTTCTTCCGGAAGGTGTCTAATAATGTTAGTTATGTTGTTATGCCGGGTATGTTGTATAATGTTATATACTCGTCGTTATAGCTGGATCCCTCGTAGCAACTAGCATATTCCAAATTTCTTCGCGAATCTGCTTAGGGAGCTTATTTAGGCCGTTTAGCGGGTAATTGTGTATACCTTCTACGACGACAATAATCCTCGGCATTACATCCAAGTCGAATAGAACAATCCAGGTAAACTTGACTTCGCATAGTACGCGTTAAGGGATAAACTACCCGACCCCGGTTAGGTAGTAATTGCCTATAATGTCGGGCCTTAGATTACTCGTGTTATTAGGTTGCACATTACGGATAACCTTAGGTATAGGGTCAGGACTAACCCTATACGTAATACTATACGTAATATGCATTAGGATGTTATGCGTCTTACTATAGGTCTATCTCCTTAGCTAGTTTCCTTCGTATACGCAGCATTCGTCTTAGTCCGTAGTAAAGGCATTAGGGTTATAAAAGAGCTCCCCTAGTCGTTCGAAACTAACTAGTGAATTAGGTGGATACTATCTCGTAAAGTATGTTAGTGTATTGTGTATCTACTACGTACATCGAATAGAGGTACCGAATCTGCCGAAGAGATCCTAATGTAGTGCGTAAGCTCCTCTATAATACTATCGCTAACCTTACTCGTGTCCTAAAGCTTACTAGGTTTTGATTGTGCTCGAAGACTAGTCGATATATTCCTTCGATCTGGTTTATACAACCGCGGGAGTCTAAGAATCGACTCCGGATTGCTATAAACTCGATATTTACTTTTATATAATCGTCTTGTTTCTCGAAGGCGCCGGCGCCTTACCGCCGACGTATTGCTTAATACTATAGCTACTCTCGCTCGTTAGCTTTTAAGTAAGTACGGTTAATAACCTTACCAATAGCATACTCGTAGTACTTAATCCCGTTATATTACTTTATAAGTCGAAGAACTTATATTCTACTAAGGTAAGGGCTTATCGACTTATATAGACCTTTAATCCTTCGGTTCGAGTACTAGATCTAGGCGACATTATAAGTATAGTTACGAATAACATAATTCGTTAGGTGTTCCGTAATATTACGCCTAACTTTACTTACCTACCCCGTAATTACGGCCGGAATTTTATTACCGATAGTAGGGAGGATATCGGGGATAGTACGAGTATCGATAATATAGGCGATACTATAAAGTATAGTCCGAGGATATTCGGGTATAAGCATATAATACTCGATTTCAAAAGCCTTTATCCGGTCGGAAAGGTTATACTAAATGCGACCCTACTATAATATTAGTAGTGTTTATATAGGTAATACTATCGATAAGGTTACTTATAGCCCTATCGAGTAGCTTATACCCGCTCTAGTCCCTTAATCTACCTATCGTAGTCGCGAAGTGCGAGAGTCTACTATGCTTCGATTACTACGTATATAGCTAGATTCTATAGGTTTTATACGGCGATATAGCGGTTTTGTGGCCCTTATACTACTATTTTTGCTTGCGGTGTTAAAAGGAAGAAGCTATGCTTACAGTGAAAATTCTAATCTTACAGTAAAAACTCTAACCTCACAATTTCGGAGACTCCCGCGTTTAGCGTTATGTGAGCTCAGGTTTTAGCGTTGTGAGGTCAGCAGGACCCTGCTCTGGAGCTTCGTCTGATACAGGATGGCACGGTCTTTGACGCAGGAGAACGGACACTTTCGGCGAGATCGTGCGTATATTTGGACACGTTGCATGTGCTACGATGCACGATCCTATTCCGAGCACGAGATCACAGGGGAACGTTTCCGGAACAATGGCCAACGGAGGCGCCTTCCCGTGAGCAGCTTGAATTCTCCAGACGATGAGGCAGAATGCCGCCGTTCTCATGGTGAGTAGGACCTCTGCATTAGGGTTAGGGTTGGCGCTTGAGAGGACCGCATCGTCTTTCAGACTGCATAAACAATCACGCTGGACGGCTTCAGACATGTCTATGCATGTCCATTTTGCAGGGAGATTCTGCACATTCACTATCGAGAGCCCACCGCAGCGGCAGACGACCAGACGCATGAGTTGCAGAGGAAGGAAAAGTGCTAGGAGAGAACAAACATTGACCATCCTCCATGAAACCTCGATAAACGCCATCGATTATGATTTCGACTTTATCCTTTCGGACCCCACTGCAACGACGTCAATCATCATCGTTCTTAGGTTTCTTCAACGCCGTCATGGTCAGCCGCTTTGCCGATCCACGTTACACCATTGAGTTCAATGCCGCAGCTGCCGGGCCATGACGATGAAGTAAGGGCTACTGCTTCCATGCCTACTCAATTGTACATCTCCCTTCTTAGGATATACAACCACACTGCTATTCAGCAAGTCAAACAAGATGTTCTTCGGGAGACCCACAGCGGCACTACTGTTCGCAAGCAGTGCATTGGCACAGAATGTCTCGTTCCAAGACAATACCAATACCATCCTCAGGGTTGACAACGGAACATATGGACCGACCATAGAGGAAGTCCACTACTGTAAGCCTGATGGCAACCTACACACCACGATATACATCTGACACCGCCAGACTACAAGCAATGGCCGATCGGAATCGCCGTCGCATCAGATGGCCGCATCTTCGCGACCTACACCCGTGGAGACTACGACTACACCCTCGGAGTCTGCACCAACATGACCGCCGAAGAGCCCTACCCGTCCGCAGACCTCAACCTCCCCGTCTCCCAACTCAACACAACCTACAACGGCATCGAATTCGGCTCCTCGAACTCCACCGGTCTCATCTCCGTCCAAGCAATCTACATCACCCCACGGACCTCCTCCCGCCCCGAGACTCTCTGGGCAATCGACACTGGCCGTCCCACAATTCACTCCTCCACCGGCGCCGCCTCGATGCCTTACGCCCAACCCGGCGGTCCAAAACTCATCGCCATCTCCCTGGCTAACAACACGGTCTACCGCACGTACACCTTCCCTGCCGACGTGCACTACCCAGACTCCTACCTCAACGACCTCCGCTTCGACTTCAACCCAAACTTATCCGACACTTCGGGTGAAGGAATCGCCTACCTCGTCGACTCCTCCAACGAAGGCCGTCCAGGCTTCATCATGGTCGACCTTGCTTCAGGAAACTCCTGGCGCCGCTTGACTCAAGACCCTTCCGTTCTCCGCGACCCAAACACCGTTCCGACCTACTTCGGCCACCCGTTCCACTTCCACACCCCCGGCCAGCCGATCACCTGGCCACAAGAAGGTCTCGACGGACTTCAGCTCTCACCCGATGGATCACGACTATTCTACTCCCCTCTCGTTTCAACCCACCTCTTCTCCATCCCCACCTGCAACCTGCGGGAACAGTCTCAACTGTCAGAAATCCACGCCCGCGCCAACGTCTCCGACCACGGCCAACGCGGCGGGCAAGCGAATGGTTTCGAAGGCGACTCGTTGGGGAACATCTACCAGCTCATGCCGGAGCAGAATGCGATCTACTACTACGACCCGAATGACGGTCTGACGAAAGGGTTTGTGCGGGACCCGAGGATCTTGTGGCCGGATGGCGCGAGCGTGGCGGCGGACGGGTATATTTATATGAATATCAATCAGCTGCCGTTTCAGGCGGACTGGAATGATGGGATTGAAGGAAGGACTTTTCCGGGGGCGGTTTTGAGGGCGAAATTGCCGGAGGGTGCGAGCAAGACTTCGACGTTGTTTGATTACTGAGGTCGTCAAAATAATTCGGTGTACAACATGTGTATCCCAGTGCTTTTGTGTTTTTTGAGTGTGTCTACAGCCTTGTCCCACATCTCCGCCGCTTCTTCTCACTTGCCATCACCTGGGTAGCTCCCGATGGTCTTGGCCTCAACATCGGTGTCCAAAACTGCAACACTCAGCTCCGGCAACTCGAAGACGAACGTCCCCTCTCCATCAGCCGTCAGCACCGTCGTGTTCACCCCCACAACATTCACCCCAGTCGCCGGATCGTTCACAGCGTACCCACCCTCTCCCAAATTCGTCAACACCGTCAACGCCGCCTCAGTCCCACTCCCCAACCCCTCAAACTGGACTCTGACCTCAACATCAGCCCCATCAGTAGTATTATAAACCGCCCCCTTCCACACCCTCGCCCCACCCCTCGCCTCATCCACCCCAGCCCCGAAGTACACCGGCCCAAACTCCCCCCTCACCTCCCTCGTCTCACTAATCGGATGATGCGCAAACAAACTCCACACGTACCAACTCGTACTCCTCGTCACCCGCCCCGCATCATTCTGCAACAACGTCACGGCCCACTGCCACCGATTCGTATTCCTCATCACCGGCGCGTAAAACGTCCCCGGCACCCGATCGCTGTTCCGCTCGTATCCAATCATGCTCACCGCTTCCCCCACCGTTCCCTGCCACCACGGTAACGGCTGCAGACCGCCGTCCCAGGCGGTCCCGCCGTTGGGATGCACGGCGGCGACCTCGCCGACGATGTGTCCGATGTCGTTGTCGAAGCGGGAGAATTCCGTCACGAGCTCGTCGGGTTCGCGGTAGGGGTGGTAGTCGCCGATGGCGTCGGGGGGGTAGGTGAGCGGTTCGCCTTCCTCCGGGTCGGAGGTGGCGGACGAGGCGATGACTTGGATGTCCGGGTAGGCGGCTTTGATGGCGGCGTAGAAGAGCGGGAAGCGGTAGGCGCGGTAGGAGTCCCAGCCCGAGGGGAAGCCGGCGAGCCAGTCTTCGTTGCCGATTTCGACGTATTGGAGGGGGAAGGGGTCCGGGTGGCCGAGGGCGGCGCGCCGGGAACCCCAGGGGGAGGAGGCGGGGCCGCGGATGAATTCGATTTGGTGGAGGGCGTCGTCGATGTAGGGTTGCAGGTCGGCTTCGGGGGTGATGTCGCCGTTGAGGGCGAGGCCGGCCCAGACGCCGAGGACTGGGAGGGTTGGGTCAGTGGGAGATGTGGAGGAAGGGAGGTGGATGAGGGACTTACTGGAGTTCATCTTCATGTCTTCGGCCCAGTAGAGGTATTCCATCAGTCCGAGGCCATGGGTCTGCTGATAGCCCCAGACGCCTTCGAAGCCAGGTCGATTGCGAAGTGGGCCGAGAGAATCTTTCCAGTCCCAGTATGTTTCGTTGGTGTTGCCTTCGAGCATGTTACCTCCTGGGAATCGGAAATATGTCTACTATTCGTCAGCTGGACGCTCCGGCTATACTGATGACCTGCACCAAACGTACTGGGTTGATGCCCTCCAACGCCTCAGCGAGGTCGATTCTCAAGCCGTTCTTTCGGCCCTTGTACGTCGGTGGAAACAAGCTGATGAGGTTAAAGTCCAGGTAACCGTCCTTGGCTCCCTGCCATACCGATCTGTCAGCAAGCTCGTCGCATCCGTCTGATCAAGAAAGGAACTGACCTTAGGATCAAACGTGATCGCAAACGTGTTGTTCGTGTTCGGCGCATCTTTATTAGGAACCAATACAAACTCATGCTCGATCCATTCCCCAGCCACAGCCTTGGACGGAACATTGACACTGCCAAAGACCTCATCCGTCAAGTTGGACTGCAACGAAGCCACGAATTTGCCATGATACGATCCGCGAACCCAGAAAGATCCAGTATATGGCTGACATTTGACGTCCATACCCCAGTAGCCGTCATTCTGGAAGCCGATCATTTCTCCGCCGCGGTGGCCATGTCGCCCCGGGCGTCCCGGGCGTCCAGGAGGACCGTAAGTCGGAGGAGAAGTGATATTTGAGGTGGAGACTCGCATGGACGAAGGCAGAGCGTCAGACAACGGGTCGGTCAGGTTTTGAATGCTGAGCTGGGCGCCATTGAGAGCGGAGTACCCGTCCAGAGACACGGGGTAGAGTGAACTGGATTGGAAGGCTCGATTGCGGATCAGTTCGGCGTAGATGCCGCCGTCGCCGGAGTTGTTGATGTCCTGTTCAGCAAGTCAGTACAATCTCGGTCACAGAACATCAGCTGAAGTCTAGCACACCTCGTGAAGGAAGCCATAGCCATAGGGATGACCTTGCGAGCCGGTTTTGTTGCCTGGAGCAGAGCTGACCAGAATGTCGACGGCAAAGGTCGAGGCCAGCGTGCTTGCTAAAGCGGCGATCGAGAGCTTGAGTTGGACCATGGTTAGGGACTTGCTGCGTTTCGGCAGCTCTTAGATCCATCTCTGAAGACATGCGGTTCGGACATATAAGTTCTGACTTCACCCGGACCAAGGTTTGTCTCCGCTCGCCCAGAGGTACGCCAAGCGAGCGCTATGCAGCATTGTGACCATTCCCATTTCTTTTGGACTTCGGAAGAACAAAAGCAGCAATGACGCTTTGATCTTCGCTTGCAATGTGGCTACTCCGGGAGAATTCAAGGCTCATGCGAGGTCGGTATGCAGGCTATTTAGCCGGCCCATGTCGATCAATGTGGAGAGCTCCTTCGGTCGGTGTGGAGAAGGAGGTCCCTTTGATCGATCCGGGGTATCTAAATGAGGACGCATCGCCGCCGTGGTTAGGCCGTGCCGAACACCTTCAAGAAGTGGTTCAGATCCCCAATGTCGTCCGTCGGCTGAATCCTCGTGTATCGACAGCCTGGGACTTCGACATCGCCAGCTCTCACCAGCATTCGGACGAACGAACATAGCTCCTCGTTGTTCTTCGTGAAGCCTTTCAGCGACGGTCTTCCAGGATTTGTTAATCTGGTCAGGCTGCGCCATAGTTGTTCCCATCTATCAGCAGCGCGGAGGATCGTGGCGGACGTCGACGGGAGCGTGGACCAGTGCCGAGCGATCATAGTTTGAGATTGCAAGGCTATTTCATTGTCAGTCAAGGCCGACTGCGAGTTGTTCCATCTCGCCGTCGTTTCTCATTTGTCTTGTATACATACCGCAAATGACAATACCCAAGCCCGTTGCACCGACTTCTTGATACAGTCCAGGAGTCCAGACATCTTGAAGGATTTCCTTGAACATGTGCGCAGGCCGGTGGGAAGATCCCGACGATGGACGTCGCGGCATGAGTTCTGCAAGAACTGCTTCCGACTCTGCTTCGAAGATATCATCACAGCACGGGAAGTCGACTCGGAGTTCTGTGATGGATATGAGCGGTGGGCTGTTGAACATGATGGCGAAGCAGGAGTCCATGATGAAGGCCCAGATGGCTAGGCTGTGCAAGTCGTCAGCACTCGCTGGTGTGGCTGTTGCGGTCAAAAACAATACCGTGTGGGTGTCTCTCGCTCGACGAAAGTCCGCCATCGAGACTCGTCACAGCTCAACGTATCTGAGTGACCTCTTCCGTCGAGTTCAAGAATTCTACCGGCTCTCAGAGCAGCGACGAAGCGCGGATGTCTGTGGATTCTGAGACGCCTCCTGGTCTGAACATTGTTCGTGCCATTCTGGATGATCGCAATGATCAGCGCTGCCTGAAGAACTTCCATCGTCTCTCCGCATGAGGCGCTTGAAGCGGTGGTCTGTAAAGCGGGTTGAGCAAAAACGTATTCTTCCACGAGGTCGAACAAAGCTCGTGCGGAGTGACAGGCGTCTGAAGGAGGCAAAACGAGAGAGCCGAATAGCAGGATCGCTAGTAAGAGTGGCAGGGAGACCGTCTCTGCGTGCCAGCTGGGGCGGTGGATGAAAGGATAGAAAGGATTCAAATGATGGAAGTACGCCTGGGTGGATCTTTCGAGATTGTTCGTTTCGAGGATCTGCTCTGCTAGGCGGTCGTCGAACTTCAGACGGGAATCTGGATTTTTGGCTAGAATGTCGGTGTACGTGGAGAGCAATCTCTGTCGTAGTTCTGCGAGCCGGCCGCCCATGACTGCATCTGCTCGGCTTCGCGAAGCTGGATAGGTGATTGAGTTGAGGTCATTTGCAGTGAGACTTGTGAATTCGAGAAAGTCGGTCGCCCAGCTCTGTTGATCCCAGAAAAGTGCGTCGAAATGTTCGAGGCTGAAGTGAGGGAGTGGCAGAGCTTCAGAAGCAGTATAGTCAAGAACTGTCTGAGTGGGCTCAGTCTCACCATCAACGAGAAGGGTCGCAGTCGCTTCATGTTCTGCTGGAGCAGTAAACGCCAGCAGGAATGAAATTGGTACTTTCCCCGGCGGATTGCTCGAAGATAACGGTGCTTCTACCTCCTCTGTAGATGTCGAGATGGCATGATCTGCAGCAGATTCGACATGCAGAGTCGACCCGGCTGGAGGGCGAGCCTGGTATAAGCAAGTCACATTCGAGGAGGCACAGCGAGAGCATGGGGAATCGCTGTCGCAAGACAGCTTTCGCTGCCAGCAGTTGTCGCAAGACCGCCTGGGCTTGCCACCGCATCTAGCTGGTTGTGTCAGGACAGGATCGGCCTGGTTGCGAGAACATGCCTGCACATGCCGGCGAGCGGTATCTCTGGAGCCGATGTGTCAGCTCTTGTGGACTCAAATCCGTCGCGATCGCTCACAGTCTCGAGAATCTCTTGCTACATGAAGGGCACGTTGCCGAAACTCTTCCACTGTCTGGAAGATGAATTAGTGATCTGTAGTTTGCACCGAAGGCGTGGGAGGCTCACGAAGGGCTTCATGTCGACGTAGGTGGCTGTTGGTCGAGAAAATCTTTTCACAGACGCCGCAGCAATGTCCAGGACGCTCGACGATGCCGCTCGGCATTCTGGTGATTGCAAATTGCCGTGAAGACCATCGATATGCTGCCGAATTGAGGGTTCAATGCCGTGACGCAGAAGTGCGGGTTCAATGTCGTGTCGATCGAAAGGCACTGCGGGCTCAATGCCGAGCCATGGTACTGGCCGTCCTCATGACCCCGTCGACGTCACCGAGGATGTGGTCTGGGCCCGTCACAGACTTCGAGAACAATTGGAGTCGAGAATACAGTAGCATCAATTTGTCGGAACATGGGAGAAATCGCATTCAGGTCTTGCCAGCATCTTTACCCTTCAATAGGCAAATGGCACCCGGCTTGGCTCCACCCTTACAAGCCGGGCACACCCTTCCATGCTGCAGCAATAGAAAATGCAGATCGAATTGCAGCTCTTTTGGTATCCTCGCATTGAGATGTGACTGTGCCGACTCCTTGGAAGCCTTCTCTGGCCTCCAGCCCCAAAGTCCCGCAATGCGATAGATGTGCACGTCCATGGTGAAGCTGTCCCGCTTGAGACACCAGGTCATCACCACGGAGGCGGACTTGGGTCCCATGTACTTGTATGTCATGAGTTCCTTCATCGCTTCTTCGTCGGTCTCGTTGAAGAGGTGGTCGAGATCCCATTTGCCGCGACGTTCCTTGACTTGCCCGAGAACAGTCGTGATGATCATTGACTTGCGGACGTGGAGACCGCCGCATTTGATCGTTTCCTGAAGCTTGTCTCGCCCGCCAGACATGATTTTGTCGTAGGCGAAGACGGAGCCGTAGGTCTTTTTCATGCTGTTCATTGCTCGCTTAGCATTGTTCCAGCCCGTCGCTTGGCTGAGGATGGCTACGATCATGGCATCCAGGACGTGAGGAATAGTCTCGGGCGTGTCGGGATCGTTGAACTCTGCGTCGACGGCTTCTTGATGAAGAGCGCCGAGGTTCTTGTGAGCTGTCTTGCATTCTTCCGCTGTGGGGCGTTTGAAGTCCGGAAATGGAGAGTCGTTTTGATAGTCAGACCAGGCCTTGAACTTCTTCTCTGCATGGCCCTCGTCGTCTTTCGTAGGCTTCGGCTTCGCGGTAGACTCTTGGCTCTCTTGCTTTGCATGAAGTTTTACATCGTCTCGCGATTCCACGCCTTCTGGAACTGATAGTCTGGTTGCTCTTCGCTTTGGAGAAGTAGCGACTTCCTTTGCGGCGGACCTGGTTCGTTTGGGGGCCATACTGATGCAAAAGGAATGGATAGGTGTTTTCGACGCCTGAGTTGATATGCTCGACACGAATCTGAGCATACAGTCAAGGTTGGAATGACAGGTCGATGTGAAGATCAGGGCGCCATCTGAAGGACGAAATAATGACAAAGACCTGACCGTTTTTAGTTGTCTCTTTGATGACGCCCCCATCAATATTTGACGGAGGATTCCATCCGCCTTCGGCGTTGAACCCTCACTAAAATCGTGGGCCAAAATATTCTACTCACCACGTTGTTACACCGATCTAGACCCTCGGACACACCATCCTGCGTCCTGCCTGCCTTGTGTCCGGCTCGATGAGCTACTTCACCTGCCAATTGTACCTCATGGGAACAATGAGCGTGGCGTTATTGCATTGCCAGCGACAATGTTGCCATGAGGAGCGCCCCGAAGGCAGCTCACCTTCCTGCCGGTGCAACAATCCTTTGGATAACGGTCCGGAGTCAAGGGCTTTATGCAATGTGTGCTTTCCAGCTTGACGATGAGGGACGCATCGCACGCCTTTAGCTTGCGGAAGGTCTCCGATGCCAGGCTGATGTCGACGCCCTTCTCCGGCTCGAGACCATTGGCATAATCTTCAGGAACTATCCGATATCCCGAAGGAAGAAACCTCGACGGCGACGAGAAGCAGCCGGGACACGATTTTTCCAACAAACGAGACTAGCGGCAAGGCACGGAACGGCCCTGGGCCCTCGTTCACTTCACTTGTTAGGGGCTGGGATAGCGCCCCAAACGTAAGTTTGGGCCACTACGATGTTTTGCGATTCTTCGTAGTTCGGAGGTGCGTAACGGGGAGCGGCGTTGTAGCTATAGAGGAGCGATATTATAGTTCCCGTATAAGAGCGATGTAATAGCGGTATACCGGCGTCTTTAAGATATATACCTCCCTCGATTTATCGCGATAAAACTCGTTGCTACTATTGTTAGAGAAGAGTGTACTTTTAAGTATACTTTAGGTACTTAGTATACTAGCTAGCTAGCTCGCGGAGTCGCGACGAACAATAATTATAACTCGAAAGCCCGGTATCTAAGCGATTATATTTCGATACTCGGGTTATAGGGAAGCATCTAGTTCGTTAATTAAGTTATAAAGATACTCTATAGTAAGGCCGTAGTCGAGGAAAGCTACCTTACGGAAATCGCTAAACCGCTAAATTTCGCGTAGTAGCCTAAACTCCCGTTTAGGGCGCTATCGGAGCTAGAGGGATCTTCCTAGTCTATTACCTCCGACTTTCCCGCCGCCTATAACAAGGAGGATATAAGCTAGGCATTATTAGCCGAATCTACTAGCTAGCGCTCGTTAAGGACGGAGAATAATTCACTTAAGGTACTAATAACCGTAAGAGGTAGACGCGCTCGTTCGCTATATTATAATATATAACTACTACTAGAAATATCGACGATAGGGAAGCTCGAGGTGTTGCTATAGGCTTATATAGAGTATATACTACATAAGGGTAGTAGTGCTTACGCTAGTAATAACTTAATCGACATCCTCTTCGGGTAGGGAATAACGACTTCTCGAGGCTCTATCGGTCTAGAGCTATAGGTATTAGTCTCCCGAGGACAGTTAATACTTTATGTTTTTAGTCCGCATTATCTAGTTATAGTAGGCATAGCGCTAGATGCCGAACAAGATCTTAGTGTCCTCTCGAGCATATCTTATTTATTAAACTAGAGGCTAGGCTAGAATAATAAGTATTATAGATATAGCGAAGCTTAGGCTGTTATAGACTAGGTAAGTAGAGCTTAATCTATAGTAGCTACATCTCGGAGGGTTAGCCGTAGTATTACGCATTCGTTAGTAATAGTAACCTTTTTAGCCTTAGTAATTAGTAATTAGTAATTAGTAATTAGTAATTACTATTAATATAGCTAACAATATTTCGGAAAAAAATAAATAGATATTAATATTAATTTTACTAAGACCCTATTTAGTAATTAGTAATTACTAATTAGTAATATTTATTAGTAAAACCCCGACTTTTTGTCTCCTTAAGGA
>JALRMM010000701.1:0-12119 GCA_026122155.1 Zymoseptoria crescenta
AGCTTTCTTCGGTTAATATTACCCTCCTTTCTAATATACTATTTCTTTTCGGAGTCGCGATAAGCCCATCCTACTAACAGTAGGAAATGCATATACTTACACTCCTATATAGCATATCCCGGCTCGAAGTAGTAGAAGCATATTAGCTTGTCTACCGAGGATTAACTATAGGTAGTAGAGCGGCTATATAGGACTCCTAAGGCTAGCGGTACTGGGTTTAAGGAGGCTATATGTATATAGTACTCTTACGAGTTATTAGTAGTAACACTAGTAAAGTAGGACTATCTAATTTGTCTAGGGGGGTTAATAGCACCTCGTCGTACCTTAGTGGAATTGTCTCGATCTAGCTTCGCTATCGTTAACTTTATTACCTTGTTATAGAGTTCGTCTATATCCGGTTCCTTTAACTTCTATGTCCTTAATATCTAAAGACCGTCGTTTAATGTATCTAGTTTCGGGTACCTCTTTTTAGTCTAGGTAACTAGCTTAGTAGCGACCTCGTTACTAGTGCTACCGTATATCTATTAGTATATAATGCGGCTAGTAACGTACTTAAGCGTCGTATTATAGAGGGTAGAGAGGTCTATATAGGACGATGTCTCCGAGACGTCGATTTCTAGCTTACTTATAATTTCGTGTCTAACCTTAGTAGGTAGCCCCTTAAGGAAGAAGCGAAATCGAGTAACGTTGTTGTACTAGTTAAGAGGGATCCGATTCGACATAGCCCAGAAGGTTATAATATACTGCCTTAGATTATCGGTAGTGCCTATAACGTCCTAGACCCTCTGTTTCGAGTAGAACTATTCGAGGAATAGTAGGCCGTACTTATACACCTAGCTGTCGTAGCTCTTATAGTAGGCGAGGGCATCCTTCTAGAAGTAATCGTAGTTACCTCTAGTATAGGTATCTAGACTCTCGAGCTATATACGTACATCCGGGATAGTATAGCGAGCGATAAGGCGGATCCTCTAGTTATCCGGGGTTTATAAGCCTAAGAAGTATAGTTTAAAGAAGTCGTCTATAGCCTAAAAGAAGGTAGAAGCATCGGAGCCGTCGAAGGAGGGAGATCTATTTTCTCTAGGGAAAGGGGCTCGGCTACGAGAGGTAGGGGCTAGAGTCCGAAGAACGGTAGTAAGGGCCTAGATAAGGTCTATAACGTTTAGGTTAGTAGGTTGGGAAGGGGGGCTGTTACTATAAGATGCGGCGTTAGTAGAGGGGCGTCTATAGTGCTAATTAGTAATGTTATCGTTGGAACTATTAGTCGAGTTAGTCGCGAAGCGGGTGGAAGGAATCGTATTATCGTCGCGGAAGGACGATATATCTAGAGGGGACTAGAGAGGTGTTGCCGCCCCCGAATTACTAGGACGGCTTAGTAGAGCATTTAATGCTTCGGACGCGCTAGCTATATGCTTACGCTTAGTAGGGATAGCGGACTAGTCGCTAGCGGGTTGTTCCTTAGAGGACGAGGGTTTATCTTTAGGTATCGACATAGTAGATTCTTTTAGCTAAGAAATTAAAGCACTTCGTTAGAAGTAGGTATGTTAGAGATGTAGGCAAACAGGAGTAGTTATAGTGTCTCTTTTATACCTCGGAGGGGACGTAGGCTAGTATTTTAGTATTTCCTAGACTATTAGTCTAGTAAAGAAGGCGAGACTCTAAATAGGGCTAGTAGTGTTACTACGTCGCCTAGAGGGGGCTATCGGTGCCGGATTCGCTTATTACTATTAGATCCGCGAGCTAACACTGTTTAAGCTCGACGGTAATGCTAGAGTCTCGAAGGGGAAGTTACGGAAATAAGGTATAGAGTGGACTAGGTGCTAGTAGCGTATAGGAGTATTGGAACCTTTCCTAGACTAGTAACTCCTAATAGTCTAGTAAACATTATAAGCCTAGAGAAGGTTCGATAGTGCCTCTATATAAGGGAGGCGGTAGCGTATATATAGAGTAGTAGATAGTGTTCTCGTATGCGGCCGTAGTACTAGGTGTACTAGTTACTTTCTTTAGATCTCTAGGTACTCGGTAATAGAGCGGCGGGTCCTACTCTCGTATACGAGGTACGGTAGTGCTCGTAATGCTAGTAGTACTAACATCGATAATAGTGCTAATATCGGTAATAGGACGATTATTACTACTCTAGCCGCGAGGTAGTCCGAGCGGTACTTATACGTCTATTCCCCTAGAGAACACGCTACTAGTTAGATACTCCTCACCCGCCTAGCTACTACGGTATATTAAGACCGCGCCGACATTGTTCTTAGGGTATTCGCTATCCCCGCGTTAAGGAGACTTAGCACCTACCTCTTCCGGCTCTACTACTAGTAACGATCTACCGGTTACGTAATCGTTTATCTATTTATGTCTATAGTATCTATAGTGCCTATAAGGAGATAGGCGGACGGCAAAGAGGGTATATCTTTAGAACTTCTTCTTCCGTAGTCTGGATTTTCTCCTTAGTAACTAGCCGGAAGTCGTCGTTAAGGTAGTAGGTAGTCTAGCTAGTAAGAGGGACCCTCGCCCTTAGCTACTACGGTATATTAAAACAGCGCCGGCATCCTCGCTACTACGGTATATCAAAACCGTACTAGCATCCTCGCTACTATCTCTCCGCTAATAGTAATAATCTATTAGTTACGTAACCTTTCGTGTTATAATGCCTATAACGTCCATAACGTCTATTATGTCTATAAGGGGGTAATCGGCCGGTAGGGAGGGTATATCTCCCTAGGTATTAGTCCTCTATAATCTGGATTCTTTCTTCTTTAGCAACTAGCCGGAAGTCGTCGTTAGGGGCTGTCTATAGAGAAGACAAGGAGCGAAGGAGGAGCGCGGCGGGTAGTAGGCGAAGCTATTATAGTAGGAATTCTAGTCTAGGAGGCTCATTTTACCCCCGAGACACCCTCTTTCTATAGTAGAAACCTCTCCGTAGTGCGTACCTATTTTAAGAGCGTATAGTAGACGCTAGAGGTGTAGTCCCTAGTATATATAGCGGAGTAGCTAGTCTAGAGGTAGCTATCGTCGAGGGACGGGAAAATTTTTCTCGGCTACTCCTATAGCCGGTAATATGTACGTAGCTATTCGCGTACATTAGGTATCGGTATTTGGATTCGAAATTAGGTTTGGATTTGGACTTGGATTTAGATTTAGACTTAGAGCTACATCTACCCTAGCTAAGGGGTAGAGGTATTTAAGGTTGTTGTAGTCGTAGGTAGTTATTATAAAGGTATAGCTTCCTACTCGAGGGTGCGACCGGCGCATTTCTCGGATATCGTATATTTCTCGTAGGATCGTCGCTTATAGTATACTACTACTATCCTATATATCTCACTGTACCGCTAAAGCGAGTGTAGGAGTCTTACATCGTCTACCAAAATGTAAGGGGGGAGTATACTTAGACTCTAAACTCCCGTTAGATAGTAGTAGTATATACTAGAGGTGTAGTAAAAGAGGGCTATAGAAGGTAAACATATAAAAAGAAGACGAGGGAAGGTAGATAGGGGGGGCAACGAGGAGGTAGATTTAAGTGCTATGTACTATTGTGCCTTCGAAGTGCTAAAAGGTTACATAATAGAGGATAAAGTCTATTAGCTACCTAGCGACGAAGGTAGCACTACTAGATATACGTAACTACTACGACTTTCCCTACTATAATAGGAGACTAGTAGGGCATTAAGAGCAACGAGAGGCACGACTTCTTATAGGTATAGGAGTATAGGGTCGATAACGAAGTACCGGTTACGGTACTATTCGCTAGTAGACTACTAGCTCGGTTAAGATATATCGTCTCGGTCTACGATAATATACGTACTCCGATTCGTCTAGGCGTGGATTTAGTAACGGTAGTAAACGGCGGCGAGGCGAGGAAGTAGTATAAGAGTCTAGTCTACCGAGGCGCGTTCGTAGAGCTCTTCGATACTATAGATAAGGATAGGCTACCCGATAGAATATACGGCATAACGAAGATTAAACTATAGTAGATAGGGGCATATTACGGCGCCCTTTAAGGCCGTAGGATATACTTATTACCAACTATACACTATAGTATACATACTATACCGGTAGACAAGACGGTACCGGAAGGTAAAAGGTTTATTAATAATAGTACGGACTTCGAGACCTATAACTTCCTATAGCACCCTAAATAGGAGGTAGATAAGGCGAGGAAAGCCTAGTAACGGCGAGTATAGCGGATTAAAGACGTAAAGCAAAAGGCGTTAGTAAAGAAAGCTCGGATAAGAGAGGAAAACGCGGTAGTTTATACGAAGAAGGGTTAAAAACGAGCGCGGACGATATAATATAAGGCAAAACTCACTTAGTAGCTATAAGGATCTAACTTAATTCTTACTAAGCAGTTACGCGTAGGCGTTAGTAAAGAAAGCTCAAATAAGAGAGGAAAACGCAGTAGTTTATACGAAGAAGGGTTAAAAACGAGCGCGGACGACATAATATAAGGCAAAACTCACTTAGTAGCTATTAGGATCTAACTCAATTCTTACCGAGCAGTTACGCGCGGCTATAGGTATTATTTACCCTCTTTAGCTACTATTAACGTATAAGTTAGGCATAGAATCGTATAATCTAGTACGCGTTTATTACTTAAAGGCGTTTACGCGCTCTCTTTCGACTTAATATCGAATATTATTAACTACTTATAAACATTACTAACATTATTAACATTATTACCGTCCGGCGCATTCCTCTTCTAATACGACATAAAACTACGCACCCTATACTACGATATATAAGATCTCTAGTCGACTAACTATAAACCTACTAGTGGAACGGCGTATAGTAACTAGTAAGTCTCGGATACTAAGTTATGTAGCACTTAGAACTAAGCGAATACTAACTATATGCTAGCTACCGAAGAGCTCCTAGTCGTACCGGACGGCTATAGGGTTCCCGGGAATAGCGATACGTCCGATACTAGTAACGATACTAGTAACAACAACGACGATAGTAGGGGTAGTAGAGAAGAAGAACATAGAGGAGATACTAAAGATAGTAGTAACGGCTCGGATAACGAGGAGGCGACTAGAGGAGACGGCGGAGACGGCAGTAGTAGCGATAATAATAGTAACGGTTCCGATTCTAAGTCCAGTTCTAAGTTTAGTTCGGACTCCTCCGACGATAATAAGAGTAGAGACGAAGAGACCGAGTTCGAGGAGAACAACGAGGATAATAATAACGACCTCGTAGAGGGCCTATTATAGCCGCGTCTACTAGACGTCCTATAGAACTAGCTTAATAGAACGCGTGCGGTTAGCACTTAGAGGAGGATAATTCATAAAGGCAACATAGATTGCTCTTAGTTAGTAATAACTAGATAGCCTTAATAGTAAACGAACACTACTACGGCACTCGGCTACTTCTAAATAGACTATATTTCGTTTCTACCGTACTAGACATAAACTACTAGTACTCGCTAGGTTACGATGCGAGCCGTAGTAACTAGCATTCTAACTAAGATTTAAGTGGATACTATAATTAACGCATATCGAGTATAATACTCGGGAGGCACTTATATAACACTCGTAAAGTACTTAATATATTCGCGACCTTACTATACTCGCTATTACTCGCGCGGTGCTCGGTACCTACTCGAGCGGTACTCGGGTATATTGCTACCCCTAGGAGTACCTCGCAATTTCTAAGGATTTTAGATGATTTTTTTCGTAATAGGTACGGGGCGTTAGTAGAAGGTATTATTAGAGTATATCTAACGTAGTAGAGATGTCTCGCGTATCGCTTAGGATATTTATACTAAGTCGAAGAATATAGAGGTATTTGTTTGTTGTTTGTTTGTTTGTTCCATTTACGTCCTTTCGGAGTCCAAGACTATGTAGGACGGCTTTGCCCTAAAGGCAAAGCATTAGATCTAGTTACAATCAGATTCTTCGGTATTCTTCGACCTTAGGGGAAACCCCGTGCCTAAGGCAATGCTAAAGGACTTTAAACAAATGTAAGACAAAGGAAATCAAACGAGTGTTATAGTAGCTACAGAATTTTCGCGCCAAGCTTTTTGTAGAATTTTCAGCGGATCCTTCCGCTTCGCACGCACGCTGCAAATTCGAAAAGTAGAGTAGAGTGCCGTGCAAAATGCCGTGCAAAATGCCGTGTAAAGTAGCTATCTAACTCGCTATCTTCTCTTATCCTCAATATGCCTTTGTGGAATTGTATGCCGCCTTCTAGCGCATACAACTACGTAGGTTAATCGCAGAGTTATAGGTTCCACCGAGTCCTATCTCTTTAAAGTGCACTTATCCGTAGAGGACCCGAATCTCTAGAGGGAAAGAGGTGCGGTTCGGTTCGGATTTCGAGGAGGTGCGCGTATAGGGTAGAGTGGACTGCTTCTTCTTCTTCTTCTTCTCGTTCGTAGTGTAGAGGGCTATTCGTTCGAATCGTGCTGTTGTTCTATTATAGCTTGTATTTCGAGGGGATTTCGAGAAGGATTTCGGCGGATTCGAGAGGTTTTCGAGGAGGTTTTCGAGGAGGTTTTCGAGGAGGTTTCCGAGAAGGTTTCTTCCAGACTGTCTTAGTTTCCCTTCCGAAGAAGGTACTTACGACGGCCACCGCGTGAAGGTGCAGTCTGTTCGGCCGTCGTTAGTAATGTTTATAAGCAGTTAATAATATTCGTTATTAAGTCGAAAGAGAGCGTATAAACGCCTTTAAGCGACAAACGCGCACTAGATCACGCGATTCCATGCCTAACTTATACGTTAATAGTAGCTAAAGAGGGTAAATAATGCCTATAGCCGCGCGTAACTGCTCGGTAAGAATTAAGTTAGATCCTAATAGCCGCTAAGTAAGTTTTACCTTACATTATGTCGTCCGCGCTCGTTTTTAACCCTTCTTCGTATAAACTGCCGCGTTTTCCTCTCTTATCCGAGCTTTCTTTACTAACGCCTACGCGTAACTACTTAGTAAGAATTAAGTTAGATCCTAATAGCCGCTAAGTAAGTTTTGCCTTATATTATGTCGTCCGCGCTCGTTTTTAACCCTTCTTCGTATAAACTACCGCGTTTTCCTCTCTTATCCGAGCTTTCTTTACTAACGCCTTTTACTTTACGTCTTTAATCTACTATGCTTACCGTTACTAGGCCTTCCTCGCCTTATCTACCTCCTATTTAGGGTGCTATAGGAAGTTATAGGTCTCGAAGTCCGCACTATTATTAATAAACCTTTTACCTTCCGGTACCGTCTCGTCTACCGGTATAGTATATATACTATAGTATACGGTTAGCAACGAGTATATCCTACGGCCTTAAAGGGCGCCGTAATGTGCCCCTATCCGCCGTAGTTTAATCTTCGTTATGCCGTGCATTCTATCGGGTAGCCCGTCCTTATCCGTAGTATCGAAGAGCTCTACGAACGCGCCTCGGTAGACTGGACTCTTATACTACTTCCTCGCCTTGCCGCCGTTTACCGCCGTTACCAAATCTACGCCTAGACGAATCGGAGTACGCGTATTATCGCGGACCGAGACGATATATCTTAACTAAGCCGGTAGTCTACTAGCGAATACTAAGTACCGTAACCGGTGCTTCGTTATCGACCCTATACTCCTACACCTATAAGAAGTCGTGCCTCTTGTTGCCCTTAATACTCTACTAGTCTCCTATATACCGCACTAAGTCCTTATATAGGGCCTTAGTATCGGCAGCATCCTTCCCGCTTCTCTTCTAGTACGTTAAGCTTTTATGGAATTGGATTATTAACTCGTCCACAAAATCGTTATTCGGCTCGATCCTATTAGGGTCCTTGTCGTCTCTACTTCTTTTCCTCGATTCGCGTACGAAGACCGCTAACGCGCGTCGGAAGTCCTTCGCTATAACTATATTAAGTCGCTCTAGTACTAGACTAGCTTTCGTCTACGTTATGTCGCTACGTTATCGCTTAACCCTCTAGCCTCCCTACTTAAATATTGCCTCTAGTAGATACGGCGGACCTGGAGTTGTTACCCGATCTAGTATCTCCCTCCGCTCTACCCTAGTAGGTTTATAGGCTAAGTACCCTACGTTAAATATAGCCTATATGTTTAGCATCCGCTTATTTGCGTCTATAACTTAATCTTCCTACCCTTCCTTCTTATTAGTTAGTATAAATAGGTCCTTAACCTTATTAATGTGCTTATGCTCGAAATAACCCGTCTCTAGGTCTAGCGGATTTCCGAATCGGACTATTATCTCGGTGTAGTAAACTATTACGTAGAACTTAGGGAAGTTAAAGTTACCCTCTTCTCCGCGTTTAGCCTGTCCCTTTATCTATTTATACGGCCGGAAGCACTCCTTATATTAGTTTATGCGGAAAAGAGCTAGCTAGAGGTAGCGAACCGTGTCTATATCGTAACTATAATACATCGCGATAGTAATAAAGTCTACCATCGCCCGTAAGAACTATATAGCCTTCTTTGCGTAAATTTCCTCTAGTAGAGGCATAAAGACCGGTAACATAGTGCGTAGTAGGCTCTTCTATACCTATCCTATCTATTACTTTACCCCGGACAATTAAGGAAACCGGCGAAGACCGGTATACTCTAGGACTATAGCGAACCGCTTATCGATAATATCGACTACGATTGCCTCCTTAGCCTTCTATAAGGTTACCCGCTCTCTACGGGCTATATACTTGTCCTACGCCTTCTTATATCGCTTCGTCGTACGGAGAGGCATTTCCGTTACTAGCATATTTGTTATCCACTTTAGGACGTGCATTAGTACGCCCTTAAGTAGTTAGTGTAGGATGTCTACTATTAGCGACTCGTATACGTTTATACCGGTATACCTCTAAGTAAAGTACGCAACGTCGTGGACGTCCTATAGGCCTATCTTACTACTACGGCTTCCCGCCTCCCGCTAGTCGTATATCTAACCCGTTATATACTATACGGTGCGCGGCTCGGCGTAGACCTCTAGATCCTCGCGCTCGTTAGGGTGTACCCGATATAGTAGGTAATGTCGCTACGAATTTATACTAGTAACCTTAACCTACTTAGTATAGTCCAACGCTATAACCGCGATCCGAGGAAAGCACCGCCGAGTTAGACTATTAGCGTATCGGATGTCGATCCCTTTCCCTTCGCTAAGTTCTCGCAATGGATCGAGTATCTTATTTATACTATAGTGGTATAGTTAAGTCTATTTGTCCGCCGTGCTATCCTTCGCTAATAGTAGCATGCCTATAAGGAGTGTACCTAGCCGCTTATTAGAGTTTCTAGCATCGGCCGCGAGGTTTCCGATAGATAGGTAGAGCGGGTACGCTTTTAGATCGCCTTAGTAATTCGTAACCTACGTCTCGTTGGTTAATAGGATAATCGGCACTACCGTCGCGCCCTCGACTATTCTCTTCTATGTATCCTACTACTAGTCTACTAACGCTATGTCTATATAGCGCTACCTCGGCTCGTTCTCGTCGTTATCCTTAGTAAAGATACGCTTTAGTGCGTACGTAAGGTCGTCGTAGAAACCTTCGTAGCCGAGAAGGAATCGTAACACTAGTAGGGGGTCTAGGTACCGTACGGTATATATTGCTACCCCGCTCGTAAGGCGGTCTATTAGTATTGTAAAAACTGCCTTTCCTCACTTCCCTACTCGCCGTAAAAGATCTATACCTATGTAGCGCATTCGATTCGATAGTTCCCCGGTAGACTTCTAGCTAATAATACTACGTAGTAGTTCCGAGCGCGGATCCTTTAGTAGGCGCGTAATAGCGCTATTAGATATCTTCTCCTTCTTGACCTAGTAGGCGAAATATATATCGAAGTCGGATACGAACGTAGGCTTAGAGGCGGTGCCTCTTGTCTTATACTCGCTATATACCGTTTAGTACCTACGGCGTACGTCGACAACATTTTATACTTACCTCGGGCGCCTAACCCCGGCTAACATTCTCTCTACCTCTTCGAATGTCTTCGTCTCGGTGCTACTTACACTATATATCGACCGTAGTCGCCCTATAGTCGAACCGCTATTACGACTATAGATCCCGCCGCTTTCCTACGTCTTCTTCTACTTATCTATACCGATTTAAGTGTCTATGCTCGCGGTGTCAATCCTATCGTTACTATCGAGCCGGTATAAATATCCGCGTATATCTTCGAAGATAGCGGAGGTTATATTATATACTCCTTAATCGCCCGGTATAGCGTAAGCATAAACGTCTTCCTAGAGAGTTATATCCTCTAGTCTAATCGCTACTATAGACTCGTGTTTATTACCCGTTCTAGCCGGCTACGGAGTGTTCCCGTTATTATTACTATCTTTTAATTAAGAAGCGTCCTCGTCCGCGGTGCCCTATATACTATTATCCGGGTATGCATATAATTTAGTAAACTACGCGGTATCGCGTCGGTCTTAACCTCCCCTTTATTATTGCCGTTTAATCGCGGCGAGTCGCCTCTTACATTTGTACGCGTATCTCTATAGCCCCGACACCGTCGCGTACTCTCGACTATAGTACCTATACCGTTAGCGGGTCTTAGACATCGTAATTCGTAGTAGTTGTCCCGCGTTGCTTGTCTATAACGCCGGTTAGAGTTAGACCCTACAACGGTGCGGTTAGGCTAGGTTAGGTTTTAGAAACCTAAAGAAAAATTTAGGTTCGGCTTTCTTAGGATAACCTAAAACTTCTAGGATCTCTAAAATTTTAGGTTAACCTAGAAAAAGAGATAAGGTTCTAGAGCTTTCTAGCTTCTCGAATCTGCCGGCTACTTATGCCGACTACATTCTTAATATATATACATTTTATATTCAAAAACAAATCTTTAATATATAGAGAGAAAAAGTCAATTTTCGAAATTTTTGAAAATCCGGACTTAGGATTTTTTCTAGGGTTATCCTAATCCTAAAAAACCTAAACCTAGGAAACTTGAAATTCACCTAACCTAGCCGAAAACCTAGCGGTTAAAACCTAGCCGTTGTGAGGTCTAGTTAGAGTTAAAAGTTACGTGAATAGTTAACTTAGATCTTAATAGCGACCGAATGCGAGTACTCTTAAATAGCTAACCCTCGGCTTAAGTAGTCGTATATCTCCCGTCGTAGTAATAAGGTTTCGACTATGTCGTCTACATTCTCGGTAACTATCTAACGAAGCTATACTAGCTACACTTATGTTATATTCTACGAGCCTATACGCTTATCTAACTCTTCGTTTTCGCTACTACTATACTAGACCCCTCCTATAACCCCGTGCTTACTCCGTCGACTGCTTTACCCTTCTCCGTTAAAGCCTTCTTCGCGGCTGCCTCCACTAGTGCCTAATAGGTAGCTAGTCTATCTCGGACGGTCTTAATTACCTTAGCGGTAGTCGGGTTGTCTATAGCTATGTTATACTAAATGCTATTATTAAGGGCCGACGGCAGTAAAGCCCGGAACGAAGCGCGTATCGTAAAAGCTCCTATACCTTTAAGTCCTACTTCTTTAACTAGCGCTCTAATCCTGCTCGACTCTTGCTCGATCTCTAGCTATTTACGGAACTCGATAGACGATATGTCGGCCGTCGCCCTCGAGAGATAAGCGCTAACGCCCTATACGGTAATTGTAATTGCTCCGACTACGGTAGGGAGCACTAAGGTCTCGATGTATTTCGGCTTCGCTACTATGCGGCTCTAGCCGTACTCGTATAGCCTACGCTCCGCGACCTTAATTAGTAGTTCTAAGCAGCTAGTCTTCTATAGAATAACGAACAACGTATAGATGTGCTCTTTAACCGTATACTAGTATAGGACTACTAGTACTACGCGCGACGCCGGTCGAAGGATGCGGGCGAAGAAGCTCGCTAATAAGGTAAACTTAGTAATCGGTAGTAGAGGAATCGGTACTATATAGCTAGATACGAAGGCCAGCCGAGGGTAGTGTTATTTATAGCGAGCCCCCTTCTCGTAGAAGTCGGACATACGAATTACCGTAAGTTTGTCTATTCCCTACTTTATAACTTTAGCCGCCTCTTTATTTACTATCTTGCTAATCTCGAGTATCTCGGGGTATACTCTCTAGAACCTAAGTGTCGCGCCTCTAGTAATGTCCACTAGCTTCTCGTAGATTATAACCCTAATCTCGGGTAGTAAGTCTATAAACCTAAACCTCCTATCTTCGTTAATAGCGCGGAGCTTCTTAACGTATCCT
>JALRMM010000702.1:0-12118 GCA_026122155.1 Zymoseptoria crescenta
GTTAGAAGTTAAGACTTAGTTAGAAGTTAAGACTTAGTTAGAAGTTAAGACTTAGTTAGAAGTTAAGACTTAGTTAGGAATCGATGCCCTCTCCGCTGTCCCTCCGCTACGCTAGGAGCCCGCACTACCCGCGCCCTTGTAGTTAGGCAATGTTAACATTATAGACCTAAGCGGTAATAAGACTCTAGCGGAGAGGGATGCCCGCCTATAGCTAAATATAGTTCGCGGCACCTAGGTATTCCTAGACACGGTTTCTACTATTTTGCTATAGTTAGACATAGCGGTATTTAACGCCGTAACCGCTAACTTTCCAACGCCTGTGCGCTTGGAATAGAATCCATAGATGTCTACTAGCAAGCAGTTAAACGCGGAGAATCAAATAGACGCCGATACGACTACCGCATAGTAGCTAGTCTTACGTCTAACGTACTTCGATAAGGACGGTATAGTGTGGAAGAAAGCATACGCTTACTTTAGCTGCGACCCTAACGAGCTTAATCCTACTACGACGATATTACTGCCGTACACTCCACTACGCACAGGTCTCGGTATAACGGTTATGTAAGCGTATACCGCTACATTTGCCCTCGGAGCCTTATTCCGCGGCGAACCGGTCGTCTTACTCGTACTAGACATAGGCTTGGGAAAGACGTTTACCTCCCTAGTCGTTGCGATAGAGTATACTAGACACTAGCAGCGGTTCGGTAGTAATGTTATTAGTCGCACAGTCGATTAGTAGTAGCGTAGTGCTCTACGTATAGGCCCTAAGCTAGCGTAGCGGGAAGGCTAGTTCTTCGACGCCGAGCGCCTCTTATATCTATACGAGCCGATTATACATAAGGGCCCGATTATAGCCGTCGTGCCCGGCGTTACGATGCTGAACTTTTGTACTTAGCTCAAGAAGTGGACGACGGGCTTTAAGGTCGTTAACGCTAGCCTAGCGCTATATACGAAGGGTAAGGGCAAAGACGACCTTCTACGATAGGTATACTAACTTTATAAGAAGATCCGCGTAGAGGATCTACCGACCAAGGCCGAGTGCATCGCTACCTAGTTAGATTCGAAGGTCCTTCGCGAGTAGCAATAGGACCCTCCTATAGTAGCGACATTCCTAGCGTAGACTATATACGCCGATAATGTAGATAGCGACGCGTACGAGTCGACACCTAACTAGCTAGGCAGTTAGCTTATACTTATAACGCCTAAGAGGCTAAAGAGCATGCACGATACTAAAGTGCCTAAATGCGAGATCTCTCTCGTTATACTAGATAAGTCTCACCTCGCTAAGAACCTGGAAACTCGGCTACTTAAGTACATATTAGCACTTACTAGTAACCTACTAATCCTAGCACTATCCGCGACCCCGTAGGACGACATTAAAACGCTCGAGGGTTTAACGACTACACCTTTAGGCGGATGTTGCTACGCGAAGTAGAGGCTTACGGGTAGTAACCGCGGGTACGTATATAAGGACATGTATTTCGACTCCGCTTCCGGTGTAATTAGTATGCTAACGAATCCGCGTGACACCTCGTAGCTCGAAATGTACGAGGAGGTCGACCAACGTAACTATAACTAGCTAAAAGAGCGCACATATGCCCACGTTAAAGCCTCCGCGGTTATCGCCGACAAGACTATAGACTACGAGACTAAGCTCGCGAAATACAATAAAGTATTAGCGCTTCGTGAAGATAGCGCTAATAATAAGTTGCCGGAGCTGCCTATTATACCTACCTCGTACTACGAGAGACATACCGCAATACGTATAGTAACGGATTAGTGTGCGAGATAGCTTGTTTAACTTAAGACCGACCTAAAGTAGGATCCTTTCGCGACTAGAGATAGCCCGAGGGCTATAGACAAACCTCCTTATATAGGTTTCGATGCCTATGTCGAGATAGAGAAGAACGACGAGGTAGAGAACGTCCAAGTCTGGAAGAGGCTCAAAAAATGGTAGTCTCTATGCTACTTATTCCGCATGCTTAACGTCTTTCCGAGTCTTATACGACTTGCTCGAGTCGACGAAGGCCTACGAGCGGAGATTCTTAACCCGGTAGTTAAAGACTAGCTTATCGAGGACGAGGAAGGGTTACTTATTAGGAACCCTGAACTTAAGTCTAGTAAGGTCCTGCCTGGACTTAACAAGGACTATAGCAGAAAGATATTAAAAGCCGGCACCGGCTCGGCGATGTGGAGCTATATGCTAGAGATCTTGAGACACTACAGCGTCCGCACCGTATTCGCTATTATCGAAGCGGCGAGAACGGTCGTCTCGTTAGGGACCGGATAGCTACGCAAGATCGCTATCGCATGCTATTAGCCTTTTAACTTTACGATGCTTACTATATGCGTAAAGTACATAGAGGAGTAGGGTACTATATCCAGGGGTGCATGTGTCCTTGTACCTAGCTAGGACAACTAGAGGAAGAGAAACGAGAGTATCGCCTCCTTTACGTAAGGGCAAGGTAATCCCGCGCCTCTTCCCGGCGCTATACCTACCGTTCCGGCTAAACCGTACCTATTGCTTGTATGCGTGTCGACTATTAAGGCTAGCATTAAGCTTCCTCCCGCGGACACTGTTATTATCGTAGATAGCAACTAGTCGCCGTCTATAGATGCCTAGGTTAGCGGCAGATCGTCGCGGCCACGCATTATATAGAAGGCGGCGTTTACGGAAGTCTACCGGATTATTATAACCTCCAAGAAACTACCGCTAGGAATATAGTAGGCGACACGACATAGAAAGTAGGAGTAGGCGAAGCTTATAGTATAGAACGGGGTAGTAGACCTGGATAAGTTAGAGAAGAAACTAGCGTTATAAGAGACAGCAAAGACGGTAGAGGCAGCATCGAAGTCGTAGAGGCCTATAGTTTAATAGCACGTTGCGTACCCTATACGGGCAAATGCAACATCTCGAGCTGTTATATATACGAAGCAACTCACAACTTAATCGGCTTAATAACCATGTATGCACCTTAGTAGTAGGCAAGTGTCTATTATATATACTCGTATTACCCTCCAAATACCCGGCCGTCTAGTCCTTAATGTCGGCACCCCTAATAACCCCGAGTACCTACTAGGAGAGCTCTACACGGTGCTTCTAGGCCAAGCATATCGCCGCCTTCTCTCTAGAGACCCGACTACTAAGATGCTAGGATTTGCCGTACGATTTCCCAACTTGAACGCTATGTCTATCGCTATAACTTCGCAGAATCCATATACAACCTTGCGTCTACTATGTTTCGCCGATCCCAGCGGTAGTAGCGATACTTATACTAGACTAGTGAAGCGATTTAGGGGTCCCGCGAGTATAAAGTCGACTACCGTTACTAACCGAATCCTCGCTTCCCCTTAAAGCAAGTACGGAACCAAATCCCTTAACGTAAGATATAGCTCTTTGAACTCGTAGCTTAGCAATCCGTTAAGCTAGACAACGTTATAGGTAGCTAGTAGATAGTAGTTCGGAATGTATATAGCTAATGTGCTATACTAGAAACCGATTAACGACTTCGTTTAGTCCCGAAGGGGTCGAGCGCGGAAGAAGCTACTAGTGCGGTAATAAGCGTAGGAGCGACTATTAATGTGTTAACTAGTGTAGAATAGAATACTAGGGCGGTAATAAGCGTGGAATAAGATACTCTACTATAAAACTATTACTAGTAACGAAAACACTACTAGACAGCCGTTGGATTAGCAGTATAGGTAATAAGAAGCGAGAGATCTATACTAGCCGTCGGCCCGAGTGAGGTTTAACTAAGATCCCAGTTAGAATTTTGGTGGTGGGGACGGCGAAGTTTAAGGAATTAAGCCTTCCTATTAGCCCTAGTAAGGTTTAACTAAGATCCTAGTTAGAATTTTGGTAGTGGGGACGGCGAAGTTTAAGGAATTAAGCCTTCCTATTAGCCCTAGTAAGGTTTGACTAAGATCCTAGTTAGAATTTTGGTAGTAGGGACGGCGAAGTTTAAGGAATTAAGCCTTCCTATTAGCCCTAGTGAGGTTTAACTAAGATCCCAGTCGGAATTTTAGTAGTAGGAACGGCAGAGTTTAAGGAATTAAGCCTTTTTATTAGCCCTAGTAAGGTTTAACTAAGATCCTAGTCGGAATTTTGGTAGTGGGAATAGTAGAGTTTAAAGAATCGAACCGTCCTAGATGCTCGAGTGGATACTAATTAAGATCCTAGTTAAACTTCGGACATTAGTATCGATAGTTCTACAATTATATACATCCCCGATCTGTCGAGTCGAAGACAATATAACTCCTATTCGATAGCTCGACTCTATCGATAGTAGGTTCGAACATTCGAGCGTTCGTAGTAATCCGACTAGAGCTCGGTATAGCTTATCCTTACCTCGCAATCGGGGAGTTATTCGTGTAACCGCCTAGCCGGCATTAAAGACATATCTCGAAACTCCGCATATTGTCGTATAATCCTTCGAGCACATATACGTCGAAGTTGAACTACTAGTATCGTACGCGGCCTTCGACTTCCTCTAACCGCTATATCGCCTGTTGTAACTAGTACTCCAACTCTTCCACCCGCTCTAATAGACTCTCTACCGTCGGCAGCCGTAGGAAGGGTAGTAGTATCTATCGCCTTAGGGAATATAGTCGTCGAAGTCTTCGCTATTGTTCTCCCCGTAAGGTTAGCGACTTACTATCGGGTACCTCGGGATATCTCTTGAATTTGCAATAGTAACGACGCTAGTACCGGTTATTAGACTTAGTTAACGGATGCTAGTAATATAGATGCGGACCTTACGTTTCTTGTTTACTACTTAGCTCGACGGCGAAGGCGAAGAGGTAGTCGGGCTAGCGATTAGACTACTCGAATCGACCTAAAGACTTTAGGGAACGGGCGGATGTTATATACGCCCGGCGGACGATATAGGAGGTGTTACGGAACTGCCCAACACGAAGGGGATTCGGCGCCTAATGCCTTCGTATACAACCTATTCGGTAGCTATAAGGTATATAGAAGTAGGTGTCGATCGCCTAAGGCTTAACGGCCGGACCTATACTATCTTACGTTCCCAAATAGATAATCCGGGAGTCGAATACCGGTCTAGTAGAGACTTACTACTATCGCTAGAATACTATAGGGGCGTAGAGGTATATATATTCGGCATATTAAATACAGCAGCACGTAAGGTTCTTAGAGCGTAAGGTCTCGTAAGAGTTTCGCGACTAGACTATAACTAATTAGGACAGTGCACTTTAATTACCGGCTTCTAGCTTAGTAAGATCTAAGTCGACAACATCTACCCTCCACTAAACTATACCGCTTCGTCTACTTATTAACACGACCGCTGCTATTCACTCGATGCTGTTTCTATTTGCACACCCGTAAGTAATAGTAGCTATCGGCCCTCACTTCGCTAATATAGAGCACTAACACTAATCCTCTACACTGCTGCCACCTCTAACCTATACGCACTAGCCTAATTATAGTATTCGTCTACACTCGAGTCGATGCGAATATCGAAGTTAACTATAGCATATGTACCTACACTAAACTTAGGAAGTTCGTCGAAGCTAAGATACGGCCGGTGCGCGTTACGGCACCGAGTACTTATATAGGATACGTTAAGAAGCTCCGCGCTATTAACGAAGATAGGAGGTTTAGGTTCATAGACTTACTACCCGAGATTAGGGTTATAATCTACGAGAAGCTAGTGGACATTACTAGAGGCGCGACACTTAGGTTCTAAAGAGTATACCCCGAGATACTCGAGATTAGTAAGACAGTAAATAAAGAGGCGGCCAAAGTTATAAAGTAGGGAATAGACAAACTCACGGTAATTCGTATGTCCGACTTCCACGAGAAGGGGGCTCGCTATAAACAATACTACCCTCGGCTAGCCTTCGTATCTGGCTACATAGTACCGATTCCTCTACTACCGATTACTAAGTTCACCTTATTAGCGAGCTTCTTCGCCCGCATCCTTCGACTAGCGTCGCGCGTAGTGCTAGTAGTCCTATACTAGTATACGGTTAAAGAGCACATCTACACGTTGTTCGTTATTCTGTAGAAGACTAGCTGCTTAGAACTACTAATTAAGGTCGCGGAGCGTAGGCTATACGAGTACGGCTAGAGCCGTATAGCGGCGAAGCCGAAATACATCGAGACCTTAGTGCTCCCTACCGTAGTCGGAGTAATCATAATTACCGTATAGGGCGTTAGCGCTTATCTCTCGAGGGCGACGGCCGATATATCGTCCATCGAGTTCCGTAAATAGCTGGAGATCGAGTAAGAGTCGAGCAGGATTAGAGCGATAGTTAAAGAAGTAGGACTTAAAGGTATAGGAGCTTTTACGATGCGCGCTTCGTTCCGGGCTTTACTACCGTCGGCCCTTAATAATAGCATTTAGCATAACATAGCTATAGATAACCCGACTACCGCTAAGGTAATTAAGACCGTCCGAGATAGACTAGCTACCTATTAGGTACTAGTAGAGGCAGCCGCGAAGAAGGCTTTAACGGAGAAGGGTAAAGCAGTCGACGGAGTAAGCACGGGGTTATAGGAGGGGTCCAGTATAGTAGTAGCGAAAACGAAGAGTTGGATAAGCGTGTGGGCTCGTAAAATATAACATAAGTGTAGCTAGCATAGCTTCGTTAGATAGTTACCGAGAATGTAGACGATATAGTCGAAACCTTATTACTACGACGGGAGATATACGACTGCTTAAGCCGAGGGTTAGCTATTTGAGAGTACTCGCATTCGGTCGCTATTAAGATCTGAGTTAACTGTTCACGTGACTTTTGACTCTAACCGGCGTTATAGATAAGCAACGCGGGACAACTACTACGAATTACGATGTCTAAGACCCGCTAACGGTATAGGCACTATAGTCGAGAGTGCGCGACGGTGTCGGGGCTATAGAGACACGCGTATAAATGTAAGAGGCGACTCGCCGCGATTAAACGGCAATAATAAAGGGGAGGTTAAGACCGACGCGATACCGCGTAGTTCACCAAATTATATACATACCCGGATAACAGTATATAGGGCACCGCGGACGAGGACGCTTCTTAATTAAAAGACGGTAATAATAACGGGAACACTCCGTAGCCGGCTAGAACGGGTAATAAATACGAGTCTACGGCAGCGATTAGACTAGAGGATACAACTCTCTAGGAAGACGTTTATGCTTACGCTATGCCGGGCGATTAAGGAGTATATAACATAACCTCCGCTATCTTCGAAGACATATACGGATATTTACACCGGCTCGATAGTAACGATAGGATTAACACCGCGAGCGTAGACACTCAAATCGGCATAGATAAGTGGAAGAAGACGTAGAAGAGCGGCGGGATCTATAGTCGTAATAGCGGTTCGACTATAGGGCGACTACGGTCGATATATAGTGTAAGTAGCACCGAGACGAAGACATTTAAAGAGGTCGAGAGAATGTTAGCCGGGGTTAGGCGCCCGAGGTAAGTATAAAATGTTGTCGACGTACGCCGTAGGTACTAAACGGTATGTAGCGAGTATAAGACGAGAGGCGCCGCCTCTAAGCCTACGTTCGTATCCGACTTCGATATGTGTTTCGCCTACTAGGTTAAGAAGGAGAAGATATCCAACAGCGCTATTACGCACCTACTAAAGGATCCGCGCTCGGAACTACTACGTAGCATTATTAGCTAGAAGTCTACCGGGGAACTATCGAATCGAATGCGCTATATAGGCATAGATCTTTCACGGCGAGTAGGGAAGTAGAGAAAGGCAGTTTTTACAATACTAATAGACCGCCTTGCGAGTAGGGTAGTAATATACACCGTACGGCACCTAGACCCCCTACCGGTATTGCGATTCCTTCTCGGCTACGAAGGTTTCCGCGACGACCTTACGTACGTACCGAAGCGTATCTTTACTAAGGACAACGACGAGAACGAGCCGAGGCGGCGCTATATAGACATGGCGTTAGTAGACTAGTAGTAGGATACATAGAAGAGAATAGTCGAGGGCGCGACGGTAGTACCGATTATCCTATTAACCGACGAGACGTAGGTCACGAATTACTAAGGCGATCTAAAAGCGTACCCGCTCTACCTATCTATCGGAAACCTCGCGGCCGATGCTAGAAACTCCAACGAGCGGCTAGGTACACTCCTTATAGGTATACTACTATTAGCGAAGGATAGCACGGCGGACGAATAGACGCAACTATACTACTACAGTATAAATAAGATACTCGATCTATTGCGAGAACTTAGCGAAGGGGAAGGGATCGATATCCGATGCGCTAATAGTCTAACTCGGCGGTGCTTTCCTCGGATCGCGGTTATAGCGTTAGACTATGCTAAGTAGGTTAAGGTTACCGGTGTGAATTCGTAGCGACATTGCCTACTATGTCGGGTATACCCTAACGAGCGCAAGGATCTAGAGGTCTACGCCGAGCCGCGCACCGCATAGTATATAACGGGTTAGATATACGACTAGCGGGAGGCGGGAAGCCGTAGTAGTAAGATAGGCCTATAGGACGTCCACGACGTTGCGTGCTTTACTTAGAGGCACACCGGTATAAACGTACACGAGTCGCTAATAGTAGACATCCTACACTAACTACTTAAGGGCGTGCTAATACACGTCCTAAAGTGGATAACGAATATACTAGTAACGGAAATGCCTCTCCGTGCGACGAAGCGATATAAGAAGGCGCGGGATAAGTATATAGCCCGTAGAGAGCGGGTAACCTCGTAGAAGGCTAAGGAGGCGATCGTAGTCGATATTATCGATAAGCGGTTCGCTATAGTCCTAGAGCACACCGGTCTTCGCCGGTTTCCTTAATTGTCCGGGGTAAAGCAATAGATAGGATAGGTATAGAAGAGCCTACTACGCACTATGTTACCGGTCTTTATACCTCTACTAGAGGAAATTCACGCAAAGGAGGCTATATAGTTCTTACGGGCGATAGTAGACTTTATTACTATCGCGATATATTATAGTTACGACATAGACACGGTTCGCTACCTCTAGCTAGCTCTTTTCCGTATAAACTAATATAAGGAGTGCTTCCGGCCGTATAAACAGACAAAGGGATAGGCTAAACGCGGAGAAGAGGGTAACTTCAACTTCCCCAAGTTCTACGCAATAGTTCACTATACCGAGATAATAGTCCGATTCGGAAATCCGCTAGACCTAGAGACGGGTTATTTCGAGCACAAGCACGTCGACAAGGTTAAGGACCTATTTATACTAACTAATAAGAAGGAAGGGTAGGAAGATTAAGTTATAGACGCGAATAAGCGGATGCTAAATATGTAGGCTGCATTCGACGTAGGGTACTTAGCCCGCAAATCTACTAGGGTAGAGCGGAGGGAGATGCTAGATTAGGTAATAACTCTAGGTCCGCCGTGTCTACTAGAGGCAATGTTTAAGTAGGGAGGCCGGAGGGTTAAGCGATAACGCGGCGACATAACGTAGACGAAAGCTAGTCTAGTACTAGAGCGACTCGATATAGTTATAGCGAAGGACTTCTAACGCGCGTTAGCGGTCTTCGTACGCGAATCGAGGAAGGGAAGTAGAGACGACGAGGACCCCGATAGGATCGAGCCGAATAATAATTTTGTGGACGAGTTAATAATCTAATTCCACGAAAGCTTAACGTACTAGAAGAGAAGCGGGAAGGATGCTACCGACACTAAGGCCCTATATAAGGACTTAGTGCGGTGCATAGGAGACTAGTAGGGCATTAAGGGCAACGAGAGGCACGACTTCTTATAGGTATAGGAGTATAGGGTCGATAACGAAGCACCGGTTACGGTGCTATTCGCTAGTAGACTACCGGCTCGATTAAGATATGTCGTCTCGGTCCGCGATAATGCGCGTACTCCGATTCGTCTAGGCGTGGATTTAGTAACGGCGGTAAACGGCGGCGAGGCGAGGAAGTAGTATAAGAGTCCAGTCTACCGAGGCGCGTTCGTAGAGCTCTTCGATGCTACGGATAAGGACGGGCTACCCGATAGAATACACGGCATAACGAAGATTAAACTACGGCGGATAGGGGCACATTACGGCGCCCTTTAAGGCCGTAGGATATACTCGTTGCCAACCGTGCACTATAGTATATACACTATACTAGTGGACGAGACGGCACTAGAAGGTAAAAGGTTTATTAACAATAGTACGGACTTCGAGACCTACAACTTCCTATAGCACCCTAAATAGGAGGTGGATAAGGCGAGGAAGGCCTAGCAACGGCGAGTATAGCGGATTAAAGACGTAAAGTAAAAGGCGTTAGTAAAGAAAGCTCGGATAAGAGAGGAAAACGCGGCAGTTTATACGAAGAAGGGTCAAAAACGAGCGCGGACGACATAATATAAGGTAAAACTTACTTAGCGGCTATTAGGATCTAACTCAATTCTTACCGAGCAGTTACGCGCGGCTATAGGCATTATTCACCCTCTTTAGCTACTATTAACGTATAAATTAGGCATGGAATCGCGTAATCTAGTGCGCGTTTGTCGCTTAAAGGCGTTTGCGCGCTCTCTTTTAACTTAATATCGAATATTATTAACTACTTATAAACATTACTAACATTATTAACATTATTACCGTCCGGCGCATTCCTCTCCTAATACGATATAAAACTACGCACCCCGCACTACGATATACAAGATCTCTAGTCGACTAACTATAAACCTACTAGTGGAACAGCGCATAGCAACTAGTAAGTCTCGGATGCCGAGTTGTATAGCACTTGGAACTAAGCGAATACTAACTATATGCTAGCTACCGAAGAGCTCCTAGTCGTGCCGGACGGCTATAGGGTTCCCGGGAACAGCGACACGTCCGATACTAGTAGCGATGCCGGCGACAATAACGACGATAGTAGGGGCGGTAGAGAAGAAGAACACGGAGGAGATGCTAAAGATAGTAGTAACGGCTTAGATAACGAGGAGGCGACTAGAGGAGACGGCGGAGACGGCGGCGGCAGCGATAATAATAGTAACGGTTCCGATTCTGAGTCTAGTTCTAAGTTTAGTTCGGACTCCTCCGACGATAATAAGAGTAGAGACGAAGAGACCGAGGATAAGGAGAATAACGAGGATAATAACGACGACCTCGCGGAGGGCCTATCGTAGCCGCGTCTACTAGACGTCGTGTAGAACTAGCTTAATAGAACGCGTGCGGTTAGCACTTAGAGGAGGATAATTTATAAAGGCAACATAGATTGCTCTTAGTTAGCAATAACTAGATAGCCTTAATAGCAAACGAACACGGCTACGGCACTCGGCTGCTTCTAAATAGACTGCATTTCGTTTCTACCGTACTAGACATAAACTGCTAGTGCTCACTAGGTTACGATGCGAGCCGTAGTAACTAGCATTCTAACTAAGATTTGAGTGGATACTACAATTAACGTATATCGAGTATAATACTCGGGAGGCACTTATATAACACTCGTAAAGTACTTGATATATTCGCGACCTTACTATGCTCGCTATTACTCGCGCGGTACTCGGTACCTACTCGAGCGGTACTCGGGCATATCGCTACCCTCGGGAGCACCTCGCAATTTCCAAGGATTCTGGATTTTTTTTTTCGTGACGTATATAGTAACTATTCGCCGAGTCGAGATAGACACGGGCACGGCTATTACTATTAAAGGACTCCCTAAGGAGTATAAAGATTTTAAAGACGTGTTCGTAGGCTCTAATTAGGTGCTAAGCAGGCTACTAACAGATATAGAGCATACGATCGACCTCGAAGAGGGCAAGAAACCCCCCTTTAAGGCGATATACTATTAGTCCCAGACCGAGCTAAAGTTGCTTAAGGAGTACATCTAGAAAGCCCTTAAGCATAGGTGGATCTAGCGGTCTACTAGCGAGGCGGGTGCTCCTATCCTATTCGTTCCTAAGAAGGATAGTACTGTTCGCTTATATATAGACTATTAGGGATTAAACGCGATTACGCTAAAAAACCGGCATCCGTTACCGTTAATTAGTAAGACCCTCGATCGCCTACAAGGGTACATGTATTTCACGACTATTAACTTAAAGGATGCGTATTATTGCATCCCGATTAAGTAAGAGGATCGCTAGAAGACCGCATTCCGTACGCGTTATAGTTACTTTAAGTACTTAGTTATGCCTTTCGGCTTAACTAATACTC
>JALRMM010000703.1:0-12109 GCA_026122155.1 Zymoseptoria crescenta
CTTACACGGGCATGTCTTGGCGGGATTTCGCGCTAACACGATTTTCGGAAATCGGGAAATGCGGAATTCGACCGGTTGGCCACTCTGGAGCTTCGTCATTTGACCCGATCCCGGACGTCAGATACAAAATTCCAGAGCAGCAACTGTTCCTAATATCGCCAATCAAGACGACTCGAGCGCGAGTACAAGCAAGATGTCGACCGACAATGATACCTACCAGAAGTAAGTCAACGCAGAAGTAATGTCATCGGAGTGCTCGAAGATTCAAAGAAGTGCCAAATGTGTGGCTGGAGCTTTTTTCATGCATTTAGCAGCATGGTCAGCATGATCGAGCAAATGGAACAGAGCAAATCAATGCGGAGTCGCAGTACCAGAACTGACACTTGCCAGTCCCCTCAATTCGAGGTACTGCTCCCCGGAGATGAAGTACATCTTCTCTCCCCGCAACCGCTTCAGCACCTGGCGACAGCTATGGATGCATCTCGCGGAGTCGGAGCGCGAGCTCGGTCTCGATATCTCGGAAGCCGCGATCAAGCAGTTAAAAGACCACGTTCGGATCGAGGATGAGGAGTTCGCTACGGCTGCTGTTGAGGAGAAGCGCAGGCGTCACGATGTCATGGCTCATGTGCATACTTATGGTGTCGCTGCGCCTGAGGCTGCGGGGATCATCCATTGGGGAGCGACTTCTTGGTGAGTTGAACGTAGTGTTCTGGATGGAGCTTGTCTAATGCATTTTGTAGCTATGTGACGGACAACGCCGATCTTGTATGTCCAATTCGGTCCCTACGAGGACGCCGTGACTAACTTCAATAGATCTTCCTCAGAGATGCGCTCGACGTCGTGCTTCCCAAGCTCGCCGCAGTCATCCAGCGTTTGGCTGCATTCGCCGTCGAATATCGCGATCTGCCTTGCCTGGGATACACCCACGGACAAGCAGCCCAGCTCGTCACTGTCGGCAAGCGTGCCAGTTTGTGGATCACCGACCTGCTTCGCAATCTGCGCAATCTCGAGGCTCAGAGGGAAGAGATTGTCCACTCTTTCCGTGGAGTCAAAGGTACCACCGGAACCCAGGCCAGCTTTCTCGCAATCTTCAAGGGCGACCACGCCGCCGTCGAGCGTCTTGATGAGCTTGTGACCGCCAAGTCTGGCTTCAAGGAGGCCGACATCTCGACCAGCCAGACCTACTCGCGTCTCATCGATGTTGATGTTCTCCATGCCCTGAGCTCCTTCGGCTGTGCTTGTGAGCGTATTGGTGGTGACATCAGACATTTGGCCATGTTCAAGGAGCTCGAGGAGCCTTTCGAGGCGGACCAAATCGGATCCAGTGCTATGGCTTACAAGCGCAACCCAATGAGATCCGAGAGACTGTGCTCGTTGGGTCGCAAACTTCGCAACTACAGTGCCGATGCTGAGCAGACTTACGCTTCGCAATGGTTGGAGCGCAGTCTCGATGACTCTGCTATCCGCCGCATTTCCCTGCCTGAGTCGTTCTTATGCGCAGATGCTTGTCTTATTCTGGTGAGTCACATACGTTGAATACAGACCGGATGACTGCTAATGTGGCAATTAGCTCAACAACATCTCGAACGGTCTCGTTGTCAACAAGGCTGTCATCCAACAGCGGATCGATCAAGAATTGCCATTCATGGCGACCGAGAACGTCATCATGGCCATGGTCGAGCGTGGTGCCTCCCGTCAAGAGGTCCACGAGGAGATTCGGTGAGTTCGACCACCCATGGTGTCTATGCATACAAACTGACAAGCATCCAGTGTACTCTCCCACCAAGCCGGCGCCGTCGTGAAGCAAGAGGGCAAGCCCAACGACCTCATTGAGCGCATTCGCAACAACAAATACTTCGACGCGATCATTCCAGAGCTGGACGCGCTTCTCAACCCTGCCACGTTCATCGGACGTTCGCCAGAGATTGTCACGAAGCTTGTGGAGACCAAGGTCAAGCCTGCGATGGAGAAGTATGCGGACACTTTGAAGACCGCTAAAGTCGCCGAGTTGAATGTTTAGCTTTTCGAATGAGCGAGCATCGCGGTCTGTAGAATCTTCGCATAGAAGCCAAAAATGGTATATACGCCAGTTCTTCCCTGCGACCGTGCTGTTGTCACGCTTCGGAGAACCACGCTCTTGCTAATCCCAGCTCTTGAGTCCACAACACTGCAGCATCCATCCATTACCACAGCTTATCATCCCGCCTCCAATAAAGCAGCGCTCCACCCACCAACACCGAGTTGAGCGCAGCAATCACATGCCCACCCGCCAATTGATTCACCCCATTATTCTTCACAACCAGCGTATCCGCCAACGCGGAAATGGCACTATACGCCACCGCAAATCCCAACGCCGTGCGGTTTCTCGTATACAGTCCAAACGTGAGGATCAACGCTCCGTTCTGTACGTGTCTCGCAGCGATGGCTTTGACCAGCGCACTTTGCGTCTTCTGAGTTTGAGTGGGCTCGACGCCTTCGGTCGCTGCGTCGATGGGGAGGCCGTAGCCGTTGGAGAAGTCGGAGGGGTTGGCGAGGCCGCCGAGTCCGAAGACGACGACTTCGGCGCAGCCGACGAGGATCGCGAGGCATTCGGCGGGTGGAGGCATGTGCGCCCAGAGGGTCGCGCCTGGGCCTTGGTATTGGGAGGCCATGTCGTCGAAGGTCGAGGTTGTGGTGTTACGGTGCTGGTTCCCGTAGTCGCTGGATGTTCAGAGATCGGAGTGTTTGTTGTTGAGCTGTGGAGCACTTTCAGAGGTTGGAGATGGACAGACGCGGTGTCGTCATACTCTATCTCATGAATCAGCCCGCTAATCAGAGTCTCCTTGCCTCGTTGTTACTCACGTGCTATCGCACGTGATAGCTGTTTAATTTGAGTTAAGAGTTGCCCCGAAAGGGGTCGGGTTACCCCGACAGGTACTAACCTTGTTCCGAAAGGAGTATAGAGGGAATGCACGGACTAACAAGAGAAGACTCTAATTAGGGTCTAAGCTAGTTTCGTATACTTTAGCCGTCTAAGTATTAAAACACGTCCAAAATCGATACTATATACGCGATATACAAGTTTCTCGAAGAGAAGACCTAAAACCCTATAGTAAGTCTCTTTAAAATTAGTAAATATATATATATACCGATTCTAGTAATAGTAGCTAACCTCCCTATTAAGATCGAGCTAAAACTAATTTTTCCCTCTAAGCGCGTTTTGCCCCGAAAGCTATGCCTTATGCCCCGATACTATCGACTACTCTATAATAGAACGTACTCTAGCCTAACTAGCTATATATACTACTTAGCTATATCGATCCGAACGTCCGCTATATATAAACTCGCGCCTCCGCCGCTAGATACCCTAATAGGACGCGCGCTAGGTAAACTAGTTACCCTAAAGGGATACCCGTCTACCCTTACCTATTATAGCCCGGATATACTAGCGGGTAGGTACGTATATCTAGGCGTTTCGAGAACGTAAGGTAGTATAGTAGACGTAAGACCTAGGCTAGATAGCGCCTCTAGGGCAATTACTACAACGACCTACGCTATATAGTTAAAGGGCTAGAAAATGCTCTCGGGGTAGAAGAGTTAGTAGCAATTAGAGTAGATATCGAGAGGGTACCTACTATAAAGCTAGTAGAGCTTAGGACATTAGTTATACGCGTACGGAAACCCGGGTACTATACTCTCTACCGTCGGGTTATTAAAGCGGGCCTTATATAGATATGAGCTACTTTAAACCCGACTACTATACCGCCCCGAAAGCTTTATCGCAAGTAGGTAGACGTCCTATACTCGCTAATCTTCGTATCTTAGGACATATTATTCGTCGCGCGTACTAGTATTAGGAAGAGTCTTATATTCCAAGCGTATACGGTATTAACCGGCAATATTACCTTCTAGATCGAGCCTCTTAGTAAGCTAGGTAAGGAGTAGTACCTAGACGTCGCTCGTATCGCACCTGGCCTATTAAAGTCTTATTAAATTATAGCTATAACTAAGTGTAACAACCCCGACCTCTTCTATAAGATAGAGGCTAGAAAGTTCGACTATATTGTCCTTAGGCCCGAGTAGGTAGTTTCTAACGACTTTAAGGCTATACTACGTAACGACTATATCCGTAGTTAAGTTAGGCTAGTAGCTATTAACGAGGTACACCTATTATACTCTTAGGGCGAGTCCTTCCGGCCTATATTCCTCTAGATTAGCTAGTTACGTTAGCTCGTTTCCCCCGATACTAGATAGTTTAGCTATACCGGTACCCTAACAAAGAAGGCCCAAGCCTATATAATCGCTAATAGAGGGTTCCGTCCTTTCGGGGTTAGTATAAGGTAGACGTAGTTATATCGGAGTTCGATTAATCGCACTAACTATACGTATATCTTTAAACTAATTATTTATAGTAAGGCTTCGAAATTCGCTTAGTTGTACTTTACGATTACTAGTAGTTTCCCTAAAGGGGTAGCAAACCCGTAGTAGATCCCCTATACGATTATCTTTACGGATAGCCGTGTAGAGGTTATAGTGTTAATAAAATATATCTAAGTATAGCTAGTTTTAGCGACCGCCGGTTCCCCCGAAGGGGATCGGTATATATAGGAAGTAGGTAGTAGTCCTCGCTATATTATTAATGTCGTCTAGATATATTTATCCGGTATTAGCGTATATAACTAGACCCTCTAATATAAGGCTTTTTATACGGATAACTCCTAAATCCGGATTCTAGTAGCTACTACCGCCTTATATATAGGTATTAATATCCCTCGTATATACCGCATTATCTAGTGGAAAATGTTACTAGAGCACTATATTATAAACCTCCGCTAGCGTTTCGGTCGTAGGCGGCGAGATCCGGAGATAGGTAAGCGGACGTAGTGCTATAGTTTCTTCCCGCTATAGGTATTCGATATAGAAGGTCGGCTAAGGCTAGGTAATTCTACGCTAGGGAGTACCCCGAAAAGTAAACGTAGGACATATTAGTAGCGGCGTAGGTTAGTTACTACTTATTATAACGAATGCACTACTCTACTATTCGAAAGTAATAATAAGGATAATAACAATAATAGGAATAAATCTAATCCCGACACGGATACTAGCGAGTCCGATAATAGTAGTAGCTAGGCGGGCTCGCTAGCGCCTTCCTAATAGAGGCTACTAAAACCCAAGCCCCTACGCTTCTTTAATAAGAGTTAGACGAAGTCTAGGGCGTATATAGATGTAGACCTATATAACATTATTAATGTACTATATAGTCGTACGGCGTAGGACGACCTTCTATTAGAAAACGAGTATATCGAGCGTCTACTAGTAGTACCGGCCGAAGTATACTACAACGGGCGGCGCTATAACCTACTACTAGCGAAGGATAATCCTATATTCGCGCTAATTACCGCCGAGGTTAAGAAGCCGAAAGGTAGGGGGGGTGTTGCTCTAGAGTTATTAACGACATAGTATAAGCGCGTCGTTAATTATATATATCCCTTAAAGGGTCGCTAGTTTATAATGCTACTAACTATGTTTATCCCCGAAAGGTTAGCTTAGGGGATATATACGGAGTTTAACCTCTATAACTAAGTTAATAGTCGCGACCGGAACGACTATAGTAAGTAGAACTTTAACCTTACCGTCCTCGACTAGCGTATTAGAGCCGTACTAGTATTGTAGTCGGAACGCGACTAAGAGTAGTACGACCTAGACAACTTTAATATATACCGGGGTACGGAGCTTCTAGTACTTCGGGGATTACGGCTAGTCGTCCCCGCTACGTATATTAAGTATAGCTAGGTATTAGCGCGTATAGTAGAGCTTAAGAAGCGGAAAAGAGCTAAGAAGGCGTTCGTTACGGTATAGAAGGCTATATTAGAGGGCATACTAGAACTAGAGCGGCGTGCCTTCGTAATATAAGAGAGGCGTAACGAGGTAGAGCTCGCTATATAATAGGCATCGACTATAAAGACGACGCTAATCCCCTAGCGTTTCGAGGCACTACTACTACGCCGCATTTATAGTAAAAGCCGATTAGGTGTCGAGGTTCTACTCGGGGATAGTTAGAAGTCGATTCGACTCTACTAAGTATACTCCTAAGCGTAGGTATCGCTACTGTCGATCGTAATATTAAGAAGCGGAGGGCGGATAACAATAGGACCCTTACCTTTTAGGCTACTACTACTATATTAAATGCGACCCTATAGCCGGATAATCGCATCGGCCTAAGTTTCGACTCGGGGTATAGAGATAAGAACGTAGACCTCCTATCCTCTCCGCCCGTAGCTAGTATATTAGTCTACCAAACTACCTATAAGCTAGTTACCCCGAAGGCTAAGAACAACAACGCGGGCTAGTATACTAATATCCTAGTCGAAGATAGGTTTAGGTATAGTTTGCTTAATAGTAATAATAATAGGTAATAGCGGAACTAGCGACTAATGCGAAGGAATTGTCTATTAACACCGAAAGGCGCTAATCTATATAGTAGATTACCCGGGAGGTCGAGTCCGATAGCGAGATAGTGTATCTATAGTAGGTTTGTCGTCCCTTTCGGGGTTTATCGACCCTTTCGGGTTTAGCCGTAGCCTTTCGGGGTTGCTTATATATATCTCTTTCCTTTAATCGAACAATCTACTACTATACCGTAGGGTATTAGCGCTATCTTAACATACTATAGGGTATTAGCGCTATCTTAATATACCGTAGGGTGCTAGTGCTATCTTAATATACCGTAGGGTGTTAGCGCTATCTTAATATACCGTAGGGTGTTAGCGCTATCTTAATATACCGTATAGTGTTAGCGCTATTAGGTACGGCCGTCGGGAGTAGCGTATAGGCCTTCTCGTATAGAGTAGACGATATATTGTCGCTTTATATATTTGTGTTCTTCTCTTTTAATAAGGGAGGCGAGGAGGGCGATACGCGGGCAGTAATAGTAGTTATAGTAGTTATAGTAGTAGTGGTAGCGATATCGCCGTATCCTAATAGGTAGCCCGACTAAGTAGTCGAGCAATCTATATATACGTCTATGCCTTCGGGGTATCTGTTACTTAGTTCGAGCCCTCTCTAGTATAGTTTAGCAGTAGGCAGTATATATTGCGTCTCTTCGAGGGGGAGTTTAAATATTAACATACTAGCTAGACCGTACGCGGTATACCCTTTTAGGGAAGCCCAGCGTCTATATCTACTAACGTTACTTGCTCTATTATATATAAGGACGGAAAATATAATACTATCGCATGCTATTAGCTGTTGTATATATAGACTATTATATAGGATAGTATTCTACTACGATCCCTATTAACATCTAGTTATTTTTACATGTCCTTAGCCTTCGGGGTAGGTTAATTATATTTATATACATAATTATATGCCCTATTAACGGTGCTACGGACGGTATATGCCCCTAGTATTATTATAAGTCCTTATTATATTATCGCGTTAGTAGGCGCGGATTACGAATAAGCGTGCGTATACGTAGTTACCCGTAAATTTAGAGGTAAATAGTCGCATCTAATAACTGCTCTACCCCGCGACCCTACTAGCGTCGACCTATTAGTGCTTTATAAACCTCCCTTTACCTACTTCTTTCCCTCTTCTTCCTCTACCTCTCTACTAACCTTCCTCTACCTCTCTACTAATATTCCACTAACCTTCTACTTTATTATACTAACCTTCCACTTTATTATACCTAACAACCCCCGCCGCTACCTAATATAGCGCCTCCGGATAACAAGTCCGATAAGCCTAACAAACCTAATAGAGCTAGGGAACTTATTAGGTCTCTTGGAAACGTCTTCTTAATACCTCGTTTAAATGCGCGCTAGCGTATAGAGAGCGAAATCGCTACTAACCGATCCGATCGTAGCCTACGCTAGAGGGCTTCGGACATAATTATAGATCGTACTAGAGAGACTCTACGTACTAAGAGTTCGCTTAGGAGTTCGCTATATCTATCGATATACTAGTTACCGGACGAAACCGAGCGTATAGTCGTAGCTTAGGCGCGTAAGCGTATGCGCGGCTAAAGTAAGTTGCCCCGAAAGTATAGACCGTAATCCCGATACTAACTTTTCCCTTCGTAGCTTCCTTACTCGGTAGCCCCTTCGCCCCGATAGGTAACGCCCCTTCTATACTCTCTTCCCTACGTACGAGTATCTAACTACCGCTATCTCCGATACTATAGCCGCGCGTAGATACTCTACCTCCTCCTATACCCGCGCCGCCTATATAATACTAACCCCTTTTAACTTTCTACTACGCTTCCGGACCTATATCTATAAGGTAAACCCCTACCCGCGGTAAGAATATCGACCTACCTTAATCTCTATCTCTATCTATATCTATAACCGTAGCTAGCCGTATACTAGACGTCGGTAGCCTTATACTCCGTAATACTAGTTTCGAGATACGCCGTACTTAGTCCGGAGTACTACGCGCGGGTCTATAGCTAGTAAACATCGAACTACTATCTAACTATATTACCTTTACGGCGCCGTAAAACGCCCCTCGTTTCGCTAGTATCGACCCTAATTATACCGTATACGACCCCGTCCGTAGATACTACGATCCCCGAGAGACTAGCTTCTTCCCCCGAATCCCTAATATACTAGGAGATCTAACTACCTCTAGGCCTATTACTAGGTTCACTATACGTACTAGCGGCGGCTAGCCTAGTAGTAGCGGCTCTACGACTACCGAAGTACTCGGAGTTCGATTATACGATTTCGTTAATACCGTTCCTTCTAGTACGGGTAGTAGCGAGTATAGTATACTACTAGGGTCTACTAGAAGCGGTAGTTTCGGGGATAGAAGCGGTCGTAGTAGGACGTTCGGCTATACGTACTCTCGTACCGTTAGCGGCACTCGGACGTAGTAACTAAGTAGCAACTATAGTAATATAGGGGCTAGCTCCAGCCCTAGTAGCCCTAGTAGAGGCTTCGGTAGGAGCGTACCTCGCTTAGACTCCGGTAATCTACCTCGAGACACCTCGGCGAACTTACTCGCTATCTCTATTACCTCTATAGATATTTAGTTAGTACTAACTAACGACGTCGACCGCATCTACGACAACATGCCTATAGGGCTTAAATAGATGCTAGAAGTCTAGTCCTAAGATAGCATAATCTATACGGAGTATCTAAAGCTTATCTACGAGCGGGTAGCGCGTACTAACGCTCGAACCTTTTAGTATAGGAACATATTCGCTAGCGGCATTACCCCGAAATAGAGGGGTTATAACAACTATAGTTAGGGTCTAGACGCCCGCTATAAGCTATGTATAATAGTTAGTAAGATATAGGAGTTAGGCAAGTACTAGGATAGTAGTACTACCGTCTTTAACCGCGTATATAATATGCTCGAAGTCCTCCGCCTACGGGCTATAAACGTAGAGACCGTAAAGAACAAGGCTAAGGCCGATATGTGCAGTAAGGAGATATATAACAAGCTAGATAAGGAACTCGAGGACTTCCGCGTAGCGTAGTCGAAATACGCTTATAAGATACGTAAGACGATTAATAAGTAGTCCGCTACTAAGAAGACTAAGGGGGCTAACTATCGTAAGGCGTAGGAGGTATAGTTATAGGAGGTCCGCAATAACAATAGCAATATAGATTATACTATACTTATCTAGCTCGGCTAATAGTCGTTCTATATATATAGCGCTACGAATACCCTACTACGCGGACTTCCGCCTACTAATATAGTAGTAGATAGCACCGTCGAGATCGGTATACGCGAGTACCTATATAAGAAGGGCATATAGCGGGCGCGTATCTAGTACTACGGACGCTAGGCTAGGGGCAATAGAGGTAGTAGTAGTAGTGCCGGAGGGAGCGGAGGTAGTAGTAGTAGTACTAGAGGTAGCAGAAGTAGTGCTACGGCATCGTAGAGGGTAGGTAGTTTGTTTCTTCTAAGTTTCGATAGGTAAAACTATCCCCGATAGCGATACCCTCTACCCCGATAGGTAGTAAAGGGTTTCGCTAGGGCGACCGAGCGTTGTTTTCTTTAGTTTTAGCCCGCCGTAGCTAAAAAGCGTTAATTTTAAGTAATCTCTAGCCCCAATAGCTATAGAATTTAAGTATTACTACCTAGTATAGTTCTAGATCGAGTAGCAATACGTTCCTATCGTTACTACCCCCTTCCCTAATATTATACGAGGCAAGCGGGTCTACCTCTAGCCTGTTCTAATTATGCCTTAGAGTATAGACGTCTTCTAGTGCTATAGCGACCCTTATATTACGTTGCTCTACGTATTTAATATTAAAATCGTCGACCTAAGAGCCGATTAAGGAACGTCCGTCTATATATAGATTATAGATGCTCGTCTTATCGGGGGAACTATAACGAGTAAGTCCTAGTAATAGTAGAGCTACGAAACCCCGAAGGAGCTTCTAAACTAGACCCTATATATTATAGCTAGTGTCCTTATATAAGTGCCCTCTAGAGTTCTTCGCTCTAAACTCCTCCTCTAGTAACTCGTGCTACTTCGTAGTAGCCTTCGTAGATAGGGCTACTATAAGAAGTATAAAGATATCGCAGTATATAGAACGCTAGCTAGTAATCCTACTAGTAATAAAACTAATTCTTGCTGTTATTAAGTTGCATATGCGTGCCTCCTAATATACGACTATGCGTTACGTAAGCGGCATTCGCCGCTACGCTCGGCATCGTATTATCTAGCGACCTTACCTAAGGTCTAGAGCTAGGCTATGCCTTAGCTTTCCCTAACAATTACCTCCCTCCTCCGAAGGAGACGTCTTAGCTCCTACGACTATCTTACGTTCGGCCTACCGAGCGTACGCCTAGTCTTTATCCGGGGCTGCTTTCTTTATTAACTTCTTAATGCAGCGTTTACATTGTAACGCGCGTTTTGTTTACGCATGTTAATTGTTACTTGCGGCTCTACTACTAGTAGCTATGTTTTAGCGGGTCCTTTATAGTTAAGGGCAACCGCTTATAGGTAGGTGTTATTAATGTTTTCGCTTGCGAAGTTTTCCTCTACTCTTCTTTAACTTTATTAACGCTCCTCTCCTACGACTAGCACTATAAACTCTAATAATACTTAAGTTCTCCGTAAGCGCACCGTACGCCTCTACTATCTCTATAATCTCTTATTAAGAAGTAAGCTTCTAGCTTACAAGCCGCTTATTACATACATATATATTATAAGTACCTAGTAAGCAAATCGTAATGCCTCTACGAGTATAGTGTACGCCGGCCGTTGTACTAACTCTCCCTCTACGTACTATCGAGGACCGCTATAGTAAGGTAGTGCCGATATGCGAGCGCTACCTATACTATACGTACGATAGTATACTAGCTTCCCTCCTTCGACTCTTATAAGTATAGTAAGCTAACCGTATACGTATAGCTAATAAGTAGCCGTGCGACGGTAATATAACCGCTAGTAATAAGCGTAAATACTAGCGCTATAAGAAGAACAACTACGGCTATAAGACTATCGAGTACCTAGACCTTAAGTTATAGGCGACTCGCCTACTAGAGCTCCGCTTAGAGTATAAGGAGTTCGAGCTAGCCGAGGGCGATACGCTATACCTCTAAGCGCGCCTAGAGTCGGTAGGCGCTAACGTCGCCTATACCCTTAAGACTAAGAAGGCGAATAGTAGGAAGTACGTAGGCGGGTTAGCGACCCCTCGTAAGATAGGTATAGGTAGGTCGGTAGGCGAAAGCTCCCGGCCTACCCTCCTTCTTACGTAGGGTAATACCGCTACTACTAATACTATATTCGAGCTCTAGTACGAGGTAAACTAGCTTCTTACTTGCTTGTCGGTTGCTTTGCTAATGCTTTTCGTAGTCTCTCCGCCTATAGAGCGCTACCGCGCCTACCCTCTAGGTAGCTACCGCCGCCTTCGCCTATAATAGGGGCACTTAGGTAGAGACCCTGCCTTAGAACTTCGAGGATATCGAGGTAGACGAGGAGGTAGAGGATAATGCCTAAGCCGGGCGAATAGCCGGCTCTTCCTATGCTTCTAGGCTACTTACCGCTAGCGTTACGCCCGCTTATCGCGGTACTAGGGGGTTTTTTCCCTTTTAAATAAAGGCTTTTTTCCTCTATGCTTACCTCTTCTATCTCTTCTACCTCTTAGGTCCTTTTATAATAACCTTGTCC
>JALRMM010000704.1:0-12092 GCA_026122155.1 Zymoseptoria crescenta
CCCCCCCCCCCCCCGCCCCCCCCCCCCCCCCCCCCCCCCCCCCCCCCCCCCCCCCGCCCCCCCCCGGCCCCCCCCCCCCCCCCGCCCCCCCCCCCCCCCCCCCCCCCCCCCGCGCGCGTGTTCGTGGTGGAGTGCATTGCATTGCAGTTCACCGGATGTTGGGAGGTACGAGATTGAGATGTGGGACTGCTCTCCGGGAAATGTCCACATGCACACATCGGGGACCCCATACGATCATTTCGCGGAGAATCAACCTCATGTGTTGAAACTGACAGTACACCATTGATTCAGGAACATCGCAGCCTTGTAAATGGCTCTGCGCGGAATGCGAACCAGGACAACCCCTTCTCGACATCTCACTCACTGAATCTCACTGCATCTGCCTCCCATCGCATCAAAGCAAGCGTGCACAACAAGACAACGCCACGCGACACGCCAAGGTCTTGGCCACCCCAGGATCTTCCCTTCCACCACCCACAAACCATCGAACGTCCTCGGTTCGTCTTGGGGATGTAGGTATCTCCGTACCTGCCCATTCGATCCTTCTAGCGCATCATCCACACGTTATCCAAGATTCACCCGTTCCAACGGCGCAGAGAGTGGTTCGCTCCAGGGCGCGACATGGTTGGTCAAGACGGGGGGTTCGTGAGTATGGGGTTGAGGTTTGGGCGTGGAGACGGCATAGAGCGGGGCGGCGGCTGATTCTTGGTGTGAGGTCCTGCTGTCAGCCGTCTCGTTGGTAGTGCGGCAGCGGCAGCGGCAGCGGCAGCGATTCGAATGAACCTCGCTTGCATTCGTTGTACACACTTAGCCGGCCTTGGTGCGATGCAAGAGGTGCGGGTATCAGGCATATAAGGTCGGACGTCTGCCCGCGAGGGTAGTAGCTCTTTCCTCCTCGTGTTACAGGCGCGCTTCTTCATTCTTCCTCCTCCCCATTCCTCCTCCAATCTCACTCACCGACACTTCCTCTCACCACCACCACCACCACCACCATGGAGTCCACCGGCCGCGAAGCCTCGCCCATGGCCAAAGGCATAATCCCCTGCGCCAAACAATCCTTCCTCGACCTCTTCCGCTGGGAGCAACGCGCCGAAATCATCAACGAAGACGGCGAGGCCCGCACGGAATGGCAGCGACCTCTACCGCTCCGCAACCCGATCTCGCTGTTGATGCAGCTGTCTCTGCAGAATTGGATCTTCTTCATCGTGGGGTTTTGCGCGTGGTCGGCGGATGCGTTTGATTTTCATGCGTTGTCGATTCAGACGACGAAGTTGGCGGATTACTTTGAGACGAGTAAGACGAATATCACGACGGCGATTACGTTGACGTTGTTGTTGCGATCTGTTGGGGCGGCGTTTTTCGGCCTGGCCGGCGACAAGTGAGTGGTATTCCCCACCGATTCTGGCACTGTCGTTATGGACTCAACTGTTGTCACTATCGATCCTGCTATCGTCACCATCCTTCTGCGACCACAGCGCTAACAACACGACAGATACGGCCGCAAGTGGCCAATGGTAATCAACATGATCGTCCTCGGCATCCTCCAAATCGCCACCATCTACTCCCGAACATTCGGACAATTCCTCGCCGTCCGCTCCCTCTTCGGACTCTTCATGGGCGGCGTCTACGGCAACGCCATCGCCATGGCCCTCGAGAACTGCCCCGTCGAAGCTCGCGGTCTGATGTCCGGAATCCTGCAACAAGGCTACTCCTTCGGCTACGTCTGCGCGGCCTGCGCCAACCTCGGCGTCGGCGGCTCCACGGAATCCTGGAAGACCGTCTTCTGGATCGCAGCCGGCCTCTCCATCGGCGTCGGGCTCATCCGCATCGTCTTCCCCGAGTCGCAGCAGTTCCGCGAGCGGAAAGCGCTGGGTCACAAGTCCGCCTCCCCGGCGGTGTTCTGGCGGGAGAGCAAGGCGATGCTTCGCTCCGAGTGGAAGATGTGCGTCTACTGCATCATCCTGATGACCTGGTTCAACTACTACTCCCACACCTCGCAAGACTCCTACACCACTTTCATGCGCACGCAGAAGGGTCTCGACAACCACGACGCCTCCATCGCTTCCATCTTGATGAAGACCGGCGCCTGCGTCGGCGGCACCTGCATCGGCTACCTCTCCCAATTCGTCGGCCGTCGCCGCGCCATGGTCGTGTCGGCGTTGATCTCCGGCTTCCTCATCCCCGCTTGGATCCTCCCCACGACCGAGGGCGGCCTCTCCGGCTCCGGCTTTATGATGCAGTTCTTCGTCCAGGGCGCCTGGGGCGTGATCCCCATCCACCTCAACGAGCTCTCGCCGCCGGCGTTCCGCTCCTCGTTCCCGGGCATCACGTACCAGCTGGGCAACATGATTTCCTCGCCCTCCGCGCAGATCGTCAACGCCATCGCCGAGTCGACGTTCGTTTCCGACGTCGGGGGGCCGGCGGTGGAGGCTTACGGACCGGTGATGGGGGTCGCGACGGCGATTATTGCGGTTGGGATCGCGGTCACGGTGGCTTTTGGGCCGGAGAAGAGGGGATCTCGGTTTGAGAATGTGGTGATTGGGCAGAGTGAGGATGTGCTGCGGGATGAGAAGATGGTGGATGAGGAGAGTGTGAGGGAGAAGAGTGTGGGTGGGGGAGAGAAGGTCGAGGTTGCGAGGTAGAGTGGAAGACTTGACTCGGGTTGTATATACCTATTCGTCGATATGAGCATGAACGTGGAGATGATTTGTGAAGTGAATACGTCCGTCAGGGTTGGAGTGTTCTTGCGTGCAGTCGGGTCATCGTGAGCTCCTCGTGAGCGTCGAGCGTAGACCATGACTGTTGCAAGGCTCTCCATCGACTGTGTTCAAGACGGATGCGTTCGTTGCTGCTCGGGATGCCATGAGATCCGAAGAACGGCTCGAATACTGCTGTCGCCAGCCCGACGTCCGACTTGGTCTCCAAACATCGAGTACTAACAACCCCTGAATGGCCCGGACCGGCGCAGGACTATCGGCAAGTCTCGCCCATATCCGCAGTAAGGGGCGGTAGGCTTGTCGTTCGTTGTTCAAAGAGAATTCGCCTGAGGCTTGCGCGATCGAAGTGGCTGAGTGAATGACTAAGCTCGGCGGAATTCGACCGGGTTGCCCGGCGTTGGGCCTTCTGACGTTGCCCGACCCGACATGAGACGGATGTGCTGTTTCTCATTGCGCTACAATTCCGTGTCCCATTGCGCGGCCTGCGACGACTCTTCCCAGCAGGACCATCTCTGCCGCCTTGCTTCTTCTCATTCCCTCCCTCCCGCCACCACCACCTCTTCCCCTCTGACGTCCAACCCCCCGCATTGGCAGTGCAAGCACCTCGATCCCTCCAGGTGGACGTTCAGGCCTCAGCATAGAAAGAGGACGCAGACATGGTATGCGAGATGAGGATGTGGGGACGGGAGACCGCGACGACTGACACATCTCTCAGGGCGTCACCAAGCGCGCCGGACGCAAGAATGCGCCGCCAGGTCAGGTGCAGGTCGGCGGCGGCGGCGGCGCACCACAGATCCGCAAAGCCGCATACGAAACGAGCAAGAAGAAGGAGGTCGGAGTATCAGATCTCACACTCATCAGCAAGATTTCCAACGAAGCGATCAACGAGAACTTGAAGAAGCGATTCGAGAATGCCGAGATCTACACCTACATTGGACACGTGCTGGTTTCAGTCAACCCGTTTCGAGACTTGGGAATCTACACCGATCAGGTACTCGCGAGCTATCAGGGCAAGAACAGGCTGGAAGTGCCGCCGCACGTCTTCGCGATTGCCGAGAGCACATACTACAACATGAAGGCATACAACGAGAACCAATGCGTGATCATCTCAGGAGAGTCGGGCGCCGGAAAGACCGAGGCGGCGAAACGGATCATGCAGTACATTGCGAATGTGTCGGGTGGCAGCAACAGTCAGATCCAGGAGATCAAGGAAATGGTCCTGGCGACCAACCCTCTGCTAGAGTCCTTTGGCAATGCCAAGACACTGCGAAACAACAACTCGTCACGATTTGGAAAGTACTTGGAGATTCAGTTCAATGCGCAGGGTGAGCCCGTCGGTGCGAACATCAACAATTACCTCCTGGAGAAGACCAGAGTGGTAGGCCAGATCAAGGACGAGCGCAACTTTCACATCTTCTACCAATTTACGAAAGCTGCCAGCCAGGCACATCGGACGAATTTTGGCGTGCAGCAACCCACGACGTATTCATACACCAGCAAGAGCAAGTGTTATGATGTGCAGGGGATTGATGATGTGGCAGAGTTCAAGGATACCCTCAATGCGATGCGTGTTATTGGATTGTCGCAAGCGGAGCAGGATGACATTTTCCGGATGCTGGCTTGCATTCTATGGATTGGAAATGTTTCGTTCCGGGAGAATGATGAAGGGAATGCGGAGGTGGTCGATCAATCCGTGATCGACTTTGTCGCATATCTTCTGGAGGTGGACAACGCCCATGTCAACAAGGCTTTGACAACCCGAATCATCGAGACGAGTCGAGGAGGACGCCGAGGATCAGTCTACGACTCGCCGATGAACATTGCTCAGGCGACATCCGTCCGCGATGCGCTCAGCAAGGCCATCTACTTCAACATGTTCGACTGGATCGTGCAGCGTGTGAATGTGTCGTTGAAGGCGAGAGGCGCCATTGCGCACAGCATTGGCATTCTGGACATCTACGGGTTTGAGATCTTCGAAAGGAACTCATTCGAGCAGCTGTGCATCAACTACGTCAACGAGAAGCTGCAGCAAATCTTCATTCAACTGACGTTGAAGACGGAACAGGAAGAGTATGCACGGGAGCAGATTCAATGGACACCGATCAAGTATTTCGACAACAAGGTGGTGTGCGAGCTGATTGAGGAAAAGAGACCGCCGGGAGTGTTCGCAGCGTTGAACGATGCTTGTGCCACAGCTCATGCGGATCCCACAGCTGCCGACCAGACGTTCGTTCAAAGACTGAATGCATTGTCCAACAACCCCAACTTTGCGCCGAGACAGGGCCAATTCGTCATCAAGCATTACGCTGGTGATGTCAACTATGCGATTGACGGCATGACCGATAAGAACAAGGATCAACTGCTGAAGGATCTGCTGAATCTGGTCGGCCAAAGTGGGAATAATTTCGTCCAGACCATCTTCCCGGATCAGGTGGACCAGGACAATCGCAGACGCCCTCCCACAGCCGGCGACAAGATCAAGGCTTCGGCCAACGACCTTGTGGCGACCTTGATGAAGTGCACGCCGAGTTACATCCGCACGATCAAGCCGAACGAGAACAAGAGCCCCACGGAGTACAATTCCCCGAACGTCATGCATCAAGTCAAGTATCTTGGCCTGCAGGAGAACGTGCGCATTCGGCGAGCCGGATTCGCATATCGACAGACGTACGAGAAGTTTGTGGAGAGATTCTATCTCTTGTCACCGAAGTGCAGTTATGCTGGTGAATACACTTGGACGGGTGATGCGAAGTCTGGTGTTCGGCAGATTTTGAAGGATACTTCCATTCCGGCGGAGGAGTGGCAGATGGGTGTTACCAAGGCTTTCATCAAGACGCCCGAGACACTCTTTGCGCTTGAAACGATGAGGGATCGATACTGGCACAATATGGCGATTCGGATTCAGCGTGCATGGAGAAATTATCTGCGCTACCGAGCCGAGTCGGCGACACGGATTCAGCGTTTCTGGAGGAAGAAGACGGGTGGGATGGAGTTCATCCAGCTTCGAGATGAGGGACATCAAGTGCTCGGAGGCCGCAAGGAACGACGGCGGTATTCGCTTGTGGGATACCGGCGATTCATGGGCGACTACCTCGGGATTGATAACCAAGGCGGCGGTGGATCACTCCTCCGCAGCAACGGCGGGATCGGGCAGGGCGAGAAGACTGCCTTTTCCTGCCGGTGTGAAGTGCTCGTCTCCAAGCTTGGACGCTCGTCGAAACCCGAACCGCGCATGCTCGTCCTCACCAATCGCGCGGTCTACATCATCAAGCAGGCTCTTGTCAACAAACAACTCACTATCATGGCTGAGCGGACGATTCCCATCGGTGCCATCAAGTTCGTCTCCGCCAGCACGCTCAAGGACGACTGGTTCGCGCTTGGTGTGGGCAGTCCGCAAGAGCCCGACCCGCTCATCAAGTGCATCTTCAAGACCGAGTTCTTCACTCAGCTCAAGCACGTTTCGCGCGGTACCGCTGCTCTGCAAATCGGCGACTCGATTCAGTACAACAAAAAGCCGGGCAAGCCTGCTACGATCAAGGTTGTCAAGGATCCACAAGTGCCCAGAGATGACATGTACAAGTCTGGCGCCATTCACACCGGCCAGGGGGAGGACCCGAGAAGTGTCAGTAAGCCAACGCCGAAGCCCAAGCCCGTGCCCGCGAAAGCCATCACGAGCGGTAAACTCCTCAAGAAGTCAACCGGCGGCAAGCTCTCTCAACAAGCAGCTCGCAGTCAAGGGCGATCCGTACCGCAAGCTCAGCCTCTGCCCGGCACCTCGGGCGCCCGTCCCGCGGAACGCATGGTGCCGATCATGCACCAACCTGTACAACAGCAAATTCCTGTTGCGCCTCAACAGCAGACGAACGGCCACTCTCGCGGCGCAAGTTCAACGGGTCGAGCGGTCCCACCTCCCCCACCTCCACCTCCTGCTGCCGCTCCGAAGCCTGCCGAACCACACTTCAAAGCGCTTTACGACTTTCAAGGTCAGACTGGTGGAGAGCTGAGCCTCACGAAGGATGAAGTCATTGTTGTGCAGCAGAAGGAAAGCAATGGTAGGTTGACCGGAATCGTTATTCAAAAGTCGATGAGTGCTAACGTTACAACAGGCTGGTGGCTCGCCAAACGCCTCCACTCCTCCGAATCCGGCTGGGCCCCCGCCGCCTACCTCGAAGAAGTCCGCTCTCTGCCCCCTCCTCCTCCACCTCCTCCTTCCGCGAAGGGGAAGGCTCCACCACCGGCCCCGCCCGCGAAAAGGCCGGCTGGTCGTAAAGCGGCGGGTGTGGGAGAGGCGGTGACGAGGGATAGTGGGTATAGCACGCAGGGAGGCAGTGGGACTGCGACGCCTACGAATGGGGCGGGGGGTGGGGATCTGGCCGGGGGACTTGCTGCGGCGCTTAAGGCTAGGCAGAGGGCTATGGGGGGTGGGGGATAGGGCGAGGGATAGATGGGAGGGGAGGGGAGGTAGATTGGAAATGAAGATTACGTTTGCGTTGTCTTTTTGCTGGTGTGGAGTTGTGGCTTCGTGCACGTTGCATCATCATGCACGGAGAGCTATGCGTGCAGCTACGAAGGCGTGCAGCTCAAGGGCGGAGGCGAGGTACTTCTCTCGTGGTACTTTGCCAGGGTAAGTAAGCTACTTGAGCTTCCACGTCCGTCCTCACAGCACCTCCTCTCCATCCTCTCACACTCCAGCAACAACACCACTTCCACCCCCACCCCGCCAACCCACCATGTCCACCCACCAAGAACACCCCCTCCACCACCCTCGCGTCATCTTCTCCTTCTCCCACCCCGACCTCACCAGCCCCGCCTCCTCCCGCCCCATCTACGCCCCTCCCCCCTCCCTCTCCCACCACAACCTCACCCTCCCCTTACACAACATCCGCTCCACCCCCGCTCTCCAACGGGGCCTCGAGTCCCTCGACGCGCATGGATTCGCGCTCGTGAGGCATGCGTCAACGGCGTTGGAAAGGGGGGGATTGTTGCAGGGGAGGGGCGTGGAGGAGGGGTTTGTGGCAGAGATGCTGGGGTTGGTGCTGGGGGTTACGGGGGCGAGGGGGGGCGCGGTGGTGCATCAGGTTGCGTTTAGGGGGGTGGGCGGGAAGGGGGGGGGAGGGTCTTGGCTCCCGGGAGGAGGAGGAGGAGGAGGAGGAGAGGGGGAAGACGGAGAGTGCGGTGACCGGTAAGTTTGGGGGGGATGTGCTCTTTGGGATATGGGATAGGATGCATGACGGCTGATGTTGTTTTGGGAGGACAGTCAACGGCCGCACGAAGGATGATGCGCAGCGGCCTGCGAGGCATGCGCATATTGACCTGACGCTGGGGGGGTTGCGGGATACGCTGTGGTTGGCGCGGCCGGACATCACGGCCGCGGCGCGGGGTGTTCTCGATGCGGAGGATGCGCGGGCGAGAGGGGAGGATGTGGTGGTGCCGAGGGTGGCGGCTTATAGTATCTGGGTGAGTCGGACGTCTTGCTGCCCACCGGACCCCATCGCCGGACTGATCAGGACTGATCATTTGCTGCAGCGTCCTCTCAAGACCGTCCGTCGCGATCCTCTCGCTGTCCTCGACTCCCGCACCCTCTCGCCATCAGACGTCGTAGCGACCACAAACCGCATCCCCTCCTCCTTGACCAAAGACTCCACGGTCCCCGGCGCCGATCATCCTAGTCTGCTCGACGACGGGACGTACGTCGTATCCGCCTACACCGCTCTCCCGCCGAGGTCTCCCGAGCAGCAGAGATGGTACTGGGTGCCGGAGCAGAAAGTGGATGAGGTGTTGATTGTGAAGTTTGCTGATAGTTGGGGTGGGGAGGCGGGAGAGGGTGTGGATGGGAGGAGAGTGAGCGCTGGGTGCGTGCATTGTTCGCCGGTCTTGCTGGGCGAGGATGGGGAGGAGGTGGAGGGGGAGGCGAGGGAGAGTGTGGAGTGTAGGGTCTATTGTTTTGGGGATTGAGGATGGAGTGCGGAAGGGGTGGAAGTCTTCTCTCCAGTAATCGTTTATCATGTACATCAGCAGGCTACCGTTATTCACTCAGCTCTTCACGGCAGCACACCCGCTCACCTCCGCATCCACGCCAAAGCTTCAAGTCCCGGACAGCATGGAGAACGTGACAACGTCCACCAATGTATCTTCAGACTCCTGCAATCCCACACGAGAAACTTCTGCTGGCCACCTCATCGTGAGTGCCCCCCTACCAACCCGCATCGGGGTTGCAATCGCTGCCCCAGCAGTTTGGAGGTCCGGATGCGCCAAAGGAATTGCAATAACGGACAAACGTATCCTGATCGATGCAGCCTGTGTCTTCCGTGTTAGCTACGTTCGCCTTTCTGCCACGCGCGCGCGGCCATGGTTCGAAACGTACTGGGGTCGGTGCAAAATTCCACGTCTTTGTCCACCGAGTTCGGGTCGAACTTCTCGGTGTAAGCTTGCTTCGGGCTCCACTTCGTGCAGGCTGTGGAAGTATGTTAGTCAAGGTACCGTTGAAGGAATAGATCTCCACCGAGTCTGTAGATGGGGCGACCGGGAATGCCGGGCTTTGTGGCCTCTTGCAGAAGGTCCCTGAGTAGATGCTTACCTTTTTCGGTCGCGTCGTTGCTGGCATGAAGTTTTTTATCCTGGGGTCCGGTCTGGCAGATGCAGTGGAGGTAGCTTTGCGCGGAAACGATAGCTGGACCGACGACGGCGGCCACAGTAAGGATGGCAAAGAGGCCCTGCCTTGGGTCAGTCGCGCGTAATGGAAGTTTGCAAGAGGAACCTGCGCCTTGCCTTCATTGTGGGAAGTGGAGCGTGGAGCTGAGTGGTTTGAAGAAGAGAAGGTTGTGTGGATGCTGATGGACTTGGATGGGAAGGTGGGTGGTCGCGACCTATCTTTATATACAGTGGACACTATGCGTGTGGATATAAGTGCCGCAAGCGGGCAACGAATGGAATGGCAGCATCATCGGAACGACTGTTCCTTACTTTCTCGCGCCCGACGGAGAAAGATGTCGTCCCCGTCCAGTTCTTCCGATGAACATATTGTGAGGCGAAAGGAATGCAAGAAAGCATGTCCTTGCTGTATAGCGGCTTGCTGCCTCATCGCCCTGGTATGCGGCGCTGCCGCGGAAGCGTACGCATGGCAGGATCAAGGACTCCTCGAATCTAGTGAGGCATTTAGCAAGAGGTCCTTATCCATACAGGAACTTGAAATGTGACAACAAGCCAACCATGACCTGACTTCGGAGAGATGTAGGTCTCTCATTTGCTGCCCGATTGAGAATTCGAACCCCTGGATGCGCGATAACCACTGTAGTCTAATAATACTCGACGATTTAGACCGAGACGACCTTGACTCAGGAAGCTCGGTCGTTATGGGCAAGTAACGTCAAACTTCCCAGCTCATGCTGGCTCGAGGATGCTTGGTTGGGCGGGTGTACTTATTTCTCTCGGTGTTGAGGACGTCGTAGCGTCCAGAGCCGATTGCAGGCCGGCAACATCGCAAGGATATCCACGTTCAATTCAATGCTCCGAGAAGATTGCATGGATTCAATGCTTCGAAAACATCCCCAGAGTCCGGGTTCGCCATGCAATTCCGAGCAAGGGTGACAGACATCCATCGTTCGTTCGAGCTTGTTTTCTTTGGACCATTTCTTGGACTCCGTCGAACGCAAGATGTGAAAGCTCGCCAGGTACAACACACCCGCGAAGCCGATGGCAACTTTACAACGCAAGAAGAAGGGACTCTGCATCAAGTACCTCAGCATCATCCTTGGGTTTTAGCGGTCGGCTCTATGGCTATCGCTGTTGCCGATTTCGAAGAACGAGGCTGAGCCGGAGCGAGCGGAGCATGCGATTCCAATCGAGCAAGCACGTGTTGCCATAGCGGAAGCATCGCCTTGTCACCAGCATCTGGCATCCACCCGGAAGGCTTTAGCTCGAGCAGTTAGCTCTGTTCCTGCGAGCTCGCCAGCTCCGTCTACATGAAAGTGGAGTCGGCTTTGAGGACCCTTTTCCGGGGCTACGGTCCAACGCGGAGGTATCGTGGGGCAAGCCTGGCTTGCTTCCCGATTCATGCGGCTCGTATTCTGGAAGCATGGTTAGAGTCTGGTTGATGAAGGGCGACGCTGGGAATGTCGCAGGTCCGAAGGGTAACACGCGCTCAGTTGGCAGACATAATATAGTCCCTCGCCAGGATGCCGGAGTAAGAGCAAGCGATGCGAGCTAAATTTCGCTGACTAATCGGCATCCAAGCTAGATTCTGCTGACTAATTGACATCCACGTGACCAAACTCAATTTTGAACGTTACCTTCTGCACTTCCATTCACTCTTTTAAGAGCGCAACGCTCTTATAGCGCTACCGCTACGCCTTCTCGAATTTAACTACCTTAGACGTCTTAAAGAGCTTGGATTTAAGGGACTTAGTAGTAGTAGTAATAGTAGTAGTATCCGGTAGATTTTAAGAGCTAGGCTTAGTAACGGAGCAAAAGGAAACGGACTTAGTAGTAGTAAAGTAAAAGGAAATTAACTTAGTAGTAGTAGAGTATAAAAAGCGATAACACCGATCGGAGCTCGTAGCCGGAGTAACCTAAATAGCGTAATAGTAGTATTTATCGTTTATAGAGAGCGCCTTTTACCTTTACCTAGGCATTTCCGGTCGAACTAGATTAAGATAGGATTTAGTTAACAATTTACCCGAGGGTATCTAATTAATATTATAGCTACGAGGGCACCTATAATAACAGTCTTAGTTAAAGCCCGAAGGCCTACCTAGTCGTTAATGCCTTAGAAGTTTATAAGTAGTAAGACTACAGTATAGAAAGGGTAAAGGGATATAACCTTCTTAAGGGCTTAAACCTCTACCTCCGGTGCATTTTATGTTTATATACTTACTTAAGGCAATTTACCGTAGTTATAGATTGCTAATAATAGATTAGAGCCTCCCTACGATCGAGCGCACTATCCGCTAGGCTATATAACGCGATAGATACTAGTAGTAAAGTTGTTGTAGTTAATATAGGTTAAGTAAATAATATAGCGCTAGTAGCTAGTTTAGGAGCCCCTTTGGGAGCCCCTTTAGGAGTCTAGCGCCGCTTTAGGCTAAGCGCGGTAAGGGCGGTAGTAAGGGCGGCGGTAAGGACGGCGGTAAGGGCGGTAGTAAGGGCGGCGGTAAGGGCGGCAGTAAGGGCGGCGGGCAAGGGGTAGCAGTAGTAGGCATACGTAGGCAAGGACAGCGTGCTTTAGGTTACCTAACTATACAATTATTAATAGTATTTAATAAGCTAATAAGGAGAGAGCTTTTATAGCGGCAATCGACAATTTTACTAGGTTTATAGTAGAGGCGAGCTTCTTATAGTTAAAGGTAATTTAATTAGCACAACTATCTACCGTCTAGC
>JALRMM010000705.1:0-12046 GCA_026122155.1 Zymoseptoria crescenta
CAACGATTGTACATAGAAAGACTGCTGTCGTAAGACAGCCGTCCTACATAGTTATAGACTCCTATAGGACGTAAATGGAACAAACAAACAAACAAACAACAAATAGTTAGAATTTTAGTAGTGGGAATAGTAGAGTTTAAGGAATTAAGCCTTCCTATTAGCTCTAGTAAGGTTTAACTAAGATCCTAGTCGGAGTTTTGGTAGTAGGAATAGTAGAGTTTAAAGAATCGAACCGTCCTAGATACTCGAGTAGATGCTAATTAAGATCCCAGTTAAACTTCGGACATTAGTATCGATAGTTCTATAATTATATATATCCCCGATCTATCGAGTCGAAGATAATATAACTCCTATTCGATAGCTCGACTCTATCGATAGTAGGTTCGAACATTCGAGCGTTCGTAGTAATCTAACTAGAGCTTGGTATAGCTTATCCTTATCTCGTAACCGGGGAGTTATTCGTATAACCGCCTAGCTAGTATTAAAGACATATCTCGAAACTCCGTACATTATCGTATAATCCTTCGAGCATATATACGTCGAAGTTGAACTACTAGTATCGTACGCGGCCTTCGACTTCCTCTAACTACTATATCGCCTATTATAACTAGTACTCTAACTCTTCTACCCGCTCTAATAGACTCTCTACTATCGGCGGCCATAGGAAGGGTAGTAGTATCTATCGCCTTAGGGAATATAGTTGTCGAAGTCTTCGCTATTATTCTCCCCGTAAGGTTAGCGACTTACTATTAGGTACCTTAGGATATCTCTTAAATTTACGATAGTAACGACGCTAGTACCGGTTATTAGACTTAGTTAACGGATGCTAGTAATATAGATATGGACCTTACGTTTCTTATTTACTACTTAGCTCGACGGCGAAGGCGAAGAGGTAGTTGGGCTAGCGATTAGACTACTCGAATCGACCTAAAGACTTTAGGGAATAGGCGGATATTATATACGCCCGGCGGATAATATAGGAGGTATTATGGAACTACCTAATACGAAGGGGATTCGGCGCCCAATACCTTTATATATAACCTACTTAGTAGCTATAAGGTATATAGAAGTAGGTATCGATCGCCCGAGGCTTAACGGCCGGACCTATACTATCTTACGTTCCTAAATAGATAATCTAGGAGTCGAATACCGGTATAGTAGAGACTTACTACTATTGCTAGAATACTATAGGGGCGTGGAGGTATATATATTCGGTATATTAAATATAGTAGCACATAAGGTTCTTAGAGCGTAAGGTCTCGTAAGAGTTTCGCGACTAGACTATAACTAATTAGGATAGTACACTTTAGTTACCGGGTTCTAGCTTAGTAAGATCTAAGTCGACAACATCTACCCTCTACTAAACTACACTACTTTGTCTACTTATTAACACGACCGCTACTATTTACTCGATACTATTTCCGTTTATACCCCCGTAAGTAATAGTAGCTATCGGCCCTTACTTCGCGAACATAGAGTACTAATACTAATCCTCTATACTACTACTACCTCTAACCTATACGCACTAGCCTAATTATAGCATTTGTCTATACTCGAGTCGATACGAATATCGAAGTTAACTATAGTATATATACCTATAATAAACTTAGGAAGTTCGTTAAAGCTAAGATACGGCCGGTACGCGTTATAGCACCGAGTACTTATATAGGATACGTTAAGAAGCTCCGCGCTATTAACGAAGATAGGAGGTTTAGGTTTATAGACTTACTACCCGAGATTAGGGTTATAATCTACGAGAAGCTAGTAGATATTACTAGAGGCGCTATACTTAGGTTCTAGAGAGTATACCCCGAGATACTCGAGATTAGTAAGATAGTAAATAAAGAGGCGGCTAAAGTTATAAAGTAGGGAATAGATAAACTTACGGTAATTCGTATATCCGACTTCTACGAGAAGGGGGCTCGCTATAAACAATACTACCCTCGGCTAGCCTTCGTATCCGGCTATATAGCACCGATTCCTCTACTACCGATTACTAAGTTTACCTTATTAGCGAGCTTCTTAGCCCGTATCCTTCGACCGGCGTCGCGCGTAGTACTAGTAGTCCTATACTAGTATACGGTTAAAGAGTATATCTATACGTTGTTCGTTATTCTATAGAGGACTAGCTACTTAGAACTACTAATTAAGGTCGCGGAGCGTAGGCTATATAAGTACGGCTAAAGCCGTATAGTAGCGAAGCCGAAATATATCGAGACCTTAGTACTCCCTACTATAGTTAGAGTAATTATAATTACCGTATAGGGCGTTAGCGCTTATCTCTCGAGGGCGACGGCCGATATATTATCTATCGAGTTCCGTAAATAGCTAGAGATCGAGTAAGAGTCGAGTAGGATTAGAGCGATAGTTAAAGAAGTAGGACTTAAAGGTATAGGAGCTTTTACGATACGCGCTTCGTTCCGGGCTTTACTACCGGCGGCCCTTAATAATAGTATTTAGTGCAACATAGCTATAGACAACCCGACTACTACTAAGGTAATTAAGACCGTCCGAGATAGACTAGCTACCTATTAGGTACCGGTGGAGGTAGCCGTAAAGAAGGCTTTAACGGAGAAGAATAAAGTAGTCGACGGAGTAAGTACGGGGTTATAGGAGGGGTCCGGTCTAGTAGTAGCGAAAACGAAGAGTTGGATAAGCGTATAGGCTCGTAGAATATAACATAAATATAGCTAGCATAGCTTCGTTAGATAGTTACTAAGAATATAGACGGTATAGTCGAAACCTTATTACTATAATAGGAGATATACGACTATTTAAGCCGGGGGTTAGCTATTTAAGAGTACTCGCATTCGGTCGCTATTAAGATCTAAGTTAACTATTTACGTAACTTTTAACTCTAACCGGCGTTATAGACAATTAACGCGGGACAACTACTACGAATTACGATGTCTAAGACCCGCTAACGGTATAGGTACTATAATCGAGAGTACGCGATAGTATCGGGGCTATAGAGATACGCGTATAAATGTAAGAGCGACTCGCCGCGATTAAACGGTAATAATAAAGGGGAGGTTAAGACCGACGCGATACCGCGTAGTTTACTAAATTATCTATATACCCGGATAATAGTATATAGGGCACCGCCGATAAGGACGCTTCTTAATTAAAAGATAGTAATAATAACGGGAATACTCCGTAGCTAGCTAGAACGGGTAATAAACACGAGTCTATAGTAGCGATTAGACTAGAGGATATAACTCTCTAGGAAGACGTTTATACTTACGCTATACCGGGCGATTAAGGAGTATATAATATAACCTCTACTATCTTCGAAGACATACGTAGATATTTATACCGGCTCGATAGTAACGATAGGATTAATACTACGAGCGTAGACACTTAAATCGGTATAGATAAGTAGAAGAAGACGTAGGAGAGTAGTAGGATCTATAGTCGTAATAGCGGTTCGACTATAGGGCGACTAGGGTCGATATATAGTATAAGTAGTACCGAGACGAAGATATTCGAAGAGGTCGAGGGAATATTAGCCGGGGTTAGGCGCCCGAGGTAAGTATAAAATATTATCGACGTACGCTATAGGTACTAAATAGTATATAGCGAGTACGAGACAAGAGGTACCGCCTCTAAGCCTACGTTCGTATCCGACTTCGATATATATTTCGCCTACTAGGTTAAGATAGAGAAGATATCCAATAGCGCTATTACGCGCCTACTAAAGGATCCGCGCTTAGAACTACTACGTAGTATTATTAGCTAGAAGTCTACCGGGGAACTATCGAATCGAATGCGCTATATAGGTATAGATCTTTTATAGCGAGTAGGGAAGTAGAGAAAGGCAGTTTTTATAATACTAATAGACCGCCTTACGAGTAGGGTAGTAATATACACTATACGACACCTAGACCCCTTACTAGTATTACGATTCTTTCTCGGCTATAAAGGTTTCTACGACGACCTTACGTACGTACTCAAGCGTATCTTTACTAAGGACAACGACGAGAACGAGCCGAGGCAGCGCTATACGGATATAGCGTTAGTAGACTAGTAGTAGGATATATAGAAGAGAATAGTCGAGGGCGCGATAGTAGTACTAATTATCCTATTAACCGACGAGACGTAGGTTACGAACTATTAAGGCGATCTAAAAGCGTACCCGCTCTACCTATCTATTAGAAACCTCGCGGCCGGTACTAGAAACTCTAACGAGCGGCTAGGTATACTCCTTATAGGTATACTACTATTAGCGAAGGATAGTACGGCGGACGAATAGACGTAACTATACTACTATAGTATAAATAAGATACTCGATCTATTACGAGAACTTAGTAAAGGGGAAGGGATCGACATCCGATATACTAATAGTCTAACTCGGCGGTGCTTTCCTCGGATCGTAGTTATAGCGTTAGACTATACTAAGTAGGTTAAGGTTACTAGTATAAATTCGTAGCAATATTACCTACTATATCGGGTACACCCTAACGAGCGCGAGGATCTAGAGGTCTACGCCGAGCCGCGCACTATATAGTATATAATATGCGACTAGTAGGAGGCGGGAAGCCGTAGTAGTAAGATAGGCCTATAGGACGTCTACGACGTTACGTGCTTTACTTAGAGGTATACTAGTATAAACGTACACGAGTCGCTAATAGTAGACATCCTATACTAACTACCTAAGGGCGTGCTAATGCACGTCCTAAAGTAGATAACAAATATGCTAGTAACGGAAATACCTATCCGTACGACGAAGTAATATAAGAAGGCGCGGGATAAGTATATAGCCTATAGAGAGAGGGTAACCTCGTAGAAGGCTAAGAAGGCAATTATAGTCGATATTATCGATAAGCGGTTCGCTATAGTCCTAGAGCATACCGGTCTTCGCCGGTTTCCTTAATTATCCGGGGTAAAGTAATAGATAGGATAGGTATAGAAGAGCCTACTACGCACTATCTTACCGGTCTTTATGCCTCTACTAGAGGAAATTCACGTAAAGGAGGCTATATAGTTCTTAGAGGCGATAGTAGACTTTATTACTATCGCGATATATTATAGTTACGATATAGACACGGTTCGCTACCTCTAGCTAGCTTATTTCTATATAAACTAATATAAGGAGTACTTCCGGCCGTATAAATAGATAAAGGAATAGGCTAAACGTAGAGAAGAGGGTAACTTCAACTTCCCTAAGTTCTACGTAATAGTTTACTACGCCGAGATAATAGTCCGATTCGGAAATCTACTAGACCTAGAGACGGGCTCTTTCGAGCATAAGTACGTTAATAAGGTTAAGGACCTATTTGTACTAACTAATAAGAAGGAAGGGTAGGAAGATTAAGTTATAGACGCGAATAAGCGGATACTAAATATATAGGCTACATTCGACATAGGGTACTTAGCCTATAAACCTACTAGAGTAGAGCGGAGGGAGATACTAGATTAGGTAATAACTCTAGGTCCGCTATATCTACTAGAGGCAATATTTAAGTAGGGAGGCCGGAGGGTTAAGCGATAACGCGGCGACATAACGTGGACGAAAGCTAGTCTAGTACTAGAGCGACTCGATATAGTTATAGCGAAGGACTTCTAACGGGCGTTAGTAGTCTTTATATATAAATTGAGGAAGGGAAGTAGAGACAACGAGGACCCTAATAGGATCGAGCCGAATAACGATTTTATAAACAAGTTAATAATCCAATTCTATAAAAGCTTAACGTACTAGAAAAGAAGCGGGAAGAATGCTACCGATACTAAGGCCCTATATAAGGACTTAGTATAGTATATAGGAGACTAGTAGGGCATTAAGAGCAACAAGAGGTACGACTTCTTATAGGTATAGGAGTATAGGGTTAATAACGAAGCACCGGTTACGGTACTATACTTAATATATTCGCGACCTTACTATACTCGCTATTACTCGCGTAGTGCTCGGTACCTACTCGAGTAGTACTCGGGTATATCGCTACCCTCGGGAGTACCTCGCAATTTCCAAGGATTCTAGATTTTTTTTTTATAACGTAATCCACGATTATCTACCTTTCGAACAACACTACTACTACTACTACTACTACTACTGCTACTACTAACCCCGAAATCTTATAACTCCTAGGATATTCCTATTCTATACGCCGCGACGCTCTACTTTATACGCCGTAATAGAGGCGTCTAGGTCGATCGAGAGACGGTAGATTAAGAGAGACGGTAGATTAAGAGGAATAGATAACTAAGAGGAATAGATAACTAAGAAGAAGCCGAGAAGGACGGTAGACTAATAGAATAAAACATTGCTACTTTGTACGCCGCGAAGTCTATTCTATACGCTATAAGACGGGCGATTTAGACAATAGATAGTATATACGGTAGGCAATAGCTTAAGAAGGACGAATAAGGCTTAAGAAAGACGAATAAAGGAGATTACATTACTTTTCGCTAGTTTATCGGCCTCGAAAAGTATACGCTATATATAAAACCCGAACTCTATACCGCATAAATTAATTAACTCGTTACTTATAAAATTAATAAGCTATAATATAGACGAATAGTTACCTACTTAACTAGCTATCTCCTTATCCTCGTTGTTATCTACTAGTCTACTACTACGCTTACGAGAGGGACTCTTATAGTCGTTATTACCGAACTTATCGTCGTTAGCTATTACTTTACGCATCCTACGAGATACCGTTAGCTTACGTCTACTACGGCGAGGCTAAGCTAAGTTAAGGGCATCGGGTACTACTATAAGAGCCGCTAGATCGATATCGCCTCCGCGGCTACGAGTACGACTACGAGCTAGGGTTACTAGATCGGTTGTAGATAATTAAGTTCCTAATAGTCCGCCGATAGAAGATAGGACGCGCTTTAATAGTAGAGTAGAGAGATCGTATAACGCTTAGCTAAGATATCTAGATGCCTTACGCTTAATCCTCTTACTACTAATATCGAGGGATACGAGATCCGGAGGAGGTACTAGATCCGATAGTAGATCCGATAGTGGATCCAATAGTAGTACTAGACCTACTAGACCTACTACTAGACCTTTTCCTCGATTACTAGGCTGTCCGTACTATTGTCTATCCTATAACTACTATAATAGCTTATTAGCTACGGTATGCTTAAGTAGCAACGCGCTCTACATAGACTTTCGAAGCTAGCTCTTCTAAGCGTTCTTACACTAGGCTATAGTCTTAACTAGCTTATCTAATCGCGTAGCCGCGGCTAACTCCATCTCCACTTTACTAGCCTTCTTAGTAGTACGCTTATCCCTTATACGCTTTAGCTCGGTACGGTATTTAGTATGCTTCTCGTACACTCCTAGAGCAATCTAATTAAGCTACTTTACGAGCTTCGAGAGCGAGATTGCTTTTTTACGATCCTTACTACCCTTGTTCTACTAAGCGACGAACGCCTTGCCCGTAGTCTCCTTAATATCCCTACGTATTAATGCACCCTATCTATCCTCTAGCGCCTCGTGTCGAATATAGTCGTAGAGTAACTAGAGGTATTTATCCGGAATAATCAAGTTATATAGTAGATCGCCGAGGAGATTCTCGAAGTTATACTCTAGCTTAGAGTTAAACAACGCCTTTACCTACTTCGTAAAGAAGGACTAGAGCTTTAGAAGTAAGAACGACTGTTTCGTTCCTTTAGCCGGGGCTGTTTTCTTCTTTAGTACTACTAGAGGCTCGAAGAGTACGTAGGCGGCGCCTTCTACTCTATTATTAACGTACTACTTAGTTAACTTAAACAACTCGGGGTTATAGAAGCCGTAGTAGTCTTTAATCTAGATAGGCTCCGAGTTATATATCTTCTTATAGTCCTCTAGTATACTAGCTATATAGCTTAGAAGTATATAGGGACTAGGAGATATTAACCGTTAATTATATAGCGGATTAGTATTAGTGTCTTATCGCGCCTCTCTATCTCGGTCTAGGTCCAGTCCTTGCCTAAGAGGTTTCTTCACTTCGTAATAGCCGGCTCGGCGGTTATATCGGTTATCTCGACGTCTTAAGATACGTAGCGGCGTATAACGATCGTATCCGTATCTATATCTAGCTATTAATCTGGATTAGGACGACCCTTACTAGGTAGTTTAGTGTTACGTAGGCTACTCGGCCGAAGCGTAGTAAATAGCTATTACTATATAGGAGCGGTTATGTCGTATAGAGTTAACTTACTATTATCCTTCCTTAGAATTACCGACTAATGCTTAGAGCCCTCTAGTACTTACTCAAACGCATTATCGAGATACTACGGATAGAACTAGAAGAACAAACCCTTTAGCCCATAAGCTCGTATAGTACGACTATACTTCTAGACGATGTCGTTAATGTCGTTCGAGATAGGTAGCTTCTACTATACGACGCGTATAACATCTTGGACATTATAGCTATATAATAGGGATAGCGTAGAGACTATAATACGGAGAAGCGCGTTCGGCTTCTTATACTCGTTATATTATACATCCTTATTATACTTTAGTACCCGGCTAGTATAGAAGTATACTACCTTATATACGTCGAGTCTATTACCGTTGCTACTATCCTAGCGATACTTCTTCGTTACGTCTACGTAGTCCTTTATTAACTATATTAGCTAGCTCCGGAACGTAGTAACTAGATCGACGATAGCGTTACGACCGTCCTTAAAGATTAGGCTCTTTATAATGTTCTCCGGAGTAGCCGCCTTTATGTCCTTATCTTAGGCCTGTTTTAATAAGAAGAAGAGCAAATTGTAGTTGCTAAGCGACTGCTTAGGGATTAGTACTAGGATTAGTATAATGTTAGTACGGTCGATGCTTATACGAATAACCTTAGTCTAGAAGGCGTTGTTACTAATGTCTCGGAAACTACCTCGCTCTAGGATGCTCTTAAGGCTTAACGGCAAGATTATTACCGATATACTAAGTACGATAGTCGCTCTACGTAGTAGCCAACGTAGGATATATAGCTATAAGAACTCCTTACGGAAGCCGTTACCCTATTTAGCGAGGAGGTAGACTTCGTTATATACGATTATACTAATACGGTTAGGTATATCGATAACTACCTAGTAGCACTAGTATAAAGCTAGTATCTTAGACCTAGCGATAATATAGTTAAATTCGTTCTTCTAGATGCGGTTAAGGAGGTCTAGATGTTTACGTATAGTATCGGTAGTAAGAAGATAGCACCTTAACAAGTTAGATCTAGTACGCTTTATCGCGAGCTCGATATTAGCCTTCTACTCTTTACTATTTCGGTCGAAAGGAATAATCTACATTACTATTAAGCCCGTTAAGAAGCAATACCTATAGTATAGTAGACTCTTTCCTACGCCGGTACGTGCTATTATAAGCATATTATATATCGTAAAGATTATTATATATAGTATATTAGTCTAGTACTCGGTTAGCCGGTATCCCTTACTAGGGTAGAACATATTAGTAACTAGAGTTAGGCCTTCTTCGACAATCTGATATTAAGTATCTAGTATATATTTACTCCGGCTAGCGTCCTATACTAGCCTCTATAGCTCCTTAAGCGTGCTATCTTTAAATTTATCGCATTGTATCTCGAACTATCGCTTCTAACTATCCGGACTAGTTTTGTCTAGCGGTAGCTCCGTATCGTATATCTACTCTAGCTTAGGACGGTTAAATACCGTAAGAGGAACTCCTTATTAACGTGTTTATCCTTATCCTTATCCTCTACTACCTCGCGTAGCTTTTGTACTTCTATGCTAGTCTTTCTCCGACTAACCCTATCTAAAACTTCTACTTCTACTTCCCTAACTGCTTCCACTTCTACGACTATATCTACTTCTACGACCGTATCTACTTCTACGACCGCTTCTACTTCTACGACTACGACTACTTCTACTAGGACGACCGCTACTACTACGAGGACTACTAGTACCGCCTATACTTACGCTAGCGCCTCTACTACCTCCTATCCCTTAAGCCTTTAGTAGTATAATGTTTAAGTCTTCGATATAGGCTCGTCGATAAAAGGCTAGTCGATAAAAGGCTAGTCGCTAAAAGGCTCGCTATTAAGAGGAAAGATGCTAGGAGTTACGTATAAAGAAGCGGTTTAGAGTAAAAGGATTACGTAGCGTATAAAGAACCCACGGGTTTACTATTCGGAGGATCTAGGTATAGCTCGGCTGTTTACGTATAAAGAAGAAGAATCGATTAATACGCGTCGTACGATACGCGGTATATAAAGGACGTACGGATTTGCTAGTCGAATAATCTAGGCGTAGCTCGGCTATTTACGTATAAAGAAGAAGAATCGATTAATACGTAGCGTATATAGGAGGGGTCCGCGGCGTATAGAATAGAGGTATCTACGGCATATAGGATAGAGGAGGTATCTACGGCGTATATAATAGAGGAGGTACTTATATATAAAGAAGTATATACGGCGTATAAAGAAGAAAAGAGGTTACGTATAAAGAAGAAAGTAGTTACGTAAAAAATAGTTATAATCTAGGTAATTTACGTACACGGACACGTTAGCTTAGTAGCTAAAACCCGGCTTCCGAATAGATACTAGTACGACTACTTCACGATATAATATCGATACGTAAACTATAGGAGGTTACTCGGAAGATAACGGCGAGGTAGCGCGTATATTTTAATTAAACTAGAACGTAGTTAGTTATCTTAATATAGAGGGCTATTAAATAGCTAAAAGATACTAGATATTTAATACCTTCTATTTTCGTAGAAGGCGGGTTTTTACGCTCTAGTCGTTATATTTATAAGCGTTTAAATTGCTATATCCGGCTCTTTATCTAATTACCTACAACTATTTTTCTCGGATTGTTTCTACGAGGCGTAGTTATTATATAGTAAATTAGTAAAAATAAGGACCTAGTGTCTAATACTACGGATTTAACCGGATCCTACGTTCTATCGTTAGGCGCTCTACGAGAGAGTCTAAGCTAGCCCTATACCTATAAGAGATGGAGCTAAGACCGTTATAGAAGTAGTAGTAGTAGAAAGAAAGTTACTAATAATTAAGGAAGTAATATTATATACCGAATTTAGTTACGTAGCTTAAAGACTCGGAAGGTAGAGCGACTAAAATAGAGGTAGTATAGGACGTCGCGAATCGCGTATAGTAGTACTCGTACGATAGAAGTAAGGTAAGTATATCTATCGTTCGTTACCTCTATTATACTACTACTACCGCCGCCGCTACGGGGTATTTATACCCTCCCTTCTACCTCTCTTCCCTCTCTTTTTCTTCCTATACTAGTAGGGTAAGCGACTTTAGACGTATAGTAGCCGCTACTACTACTACCGTCGCCGCCGCCTCCCTCCCTTCTTCTTCCTATACTAGTAGGGCGTAATTTCCTATCTATAGTGCAATTGCCGCTATAGATAGAAATTAGCCGCCCGTCTTAAAATACGGACTAAGGAGTCTAATATTTTATAGGGCTACTATTAACGTAGGGTACGAGGCGCTCTACCTAATATACTAACGAAGTGTCGATTCTACTTCCCTTACGCTATAGGCCCTATAACGACTAATCGTAACCGTAATCCCTACTAACCTCTATTTAATACTACCTCGAACGACTATATAATAAACGCGTACTACCTAACGGTAGCGCTAGCCTAGCGAGTAAATAGTAACGTCTTACTCTATACGTCTACGAAGGCGGTAATTAACTACGTTAGCAAATACGCGACTAAGAACGAGCCTACGACGTTAACCTACTAGTAGATCGCCGGAAACCTAGTACCGTTTCTAAATAAAAACCGGGTTCGTATTTCTAGCTATAGTGCTATTTACGGTATAGATAAGAATTACTAACCTACCTATAGCCCGCGTTATTACTAGTCGTTAAGATAATTAATCGGTTAATTACGGAAAGACACTAGTTAGTATAGGAGGTTTTATATATTCTCTTCGGCTTACTATTATTAATTAGGCATCGACATCCGCACTTCCATTGCACACCCAATATTGACCCGATCATCACTAAACACGCACCATTCGAAAGCCCGTATTAAGGCCGTTCCAACGAACCCGCTTTTACCCCGCTGCCCTCAAAACCCACGCCGCTACTAGAGTTTAAAGAT
>JALRMM010000706.1:0-12026 GCA_026122155.1 Zymoseptoria crescenta
GTACATAGAAAGACTGCTGTCGTAAGACAGCCGTCCTACATAGTTATAGACTCCTATAGGACGTAAATGGAACAAACAAACAAACAAACAAACAAACAACTTTTAGTAGGCGAATTTGCCTACAACGCTAGTAAACATACTATAACTAGGGTTATACCTTCTAAGCGTATAACGTTCGGGACCTAGTAGCGGCTAGATAGCTAGATCTACCCTAGTTAGACGGTAAGGCCCTAAGCGCGGAGGTAATAGCCGAAAAGGTAATCGGACTATAGAAGACCCTCCGTAAAAGGCTTATCGTAGTATAGAAGTAATAAGCTAAGTACTATAACGCGAAGAAAACTCCTAAGACGTATAACGTTAGGGACCGAGTATACCTATCTACGCGCTACTTAAAGAGTATTCGACTATTCGAAAAGCTTAACTATAAATATATCGGGCTATATAGGATTATAAGGGTAGTTAATAACGCCGTATATACGCTAGACCTCCTAGAGATAATAAACATCTACCCGACGTTCTATATATCCCTCCTTAAGGACGAAAAGCCGTCTAGATTAATAGAAAGGTACTAAACGGGCCCGCTAGATATTAGACTAGAGGACCCGGACGTATATATCGTCGATAAGATCCTTAAGCGGGAAAAACAGTACGGGAGATAGATATACTACGTCTCCTAGAAGGGATATCCGTCTTTGGAGACTATATAGGAGCTAGCGGCTAATATTAGCCCTATAGCGATAAGAGCGTTTAATAGACGTATTAGTAGTACGAAAGGGGGTCGGCTACCTCGTAGATAGTATAGCTCCCTTTTTTTTTTAGAACAATCGTATTGCCTTATTATAAGCCTCTAAGTTCTAGTTTAGGTACGTTTAAGCCCCTTTATACGCTATTATATATAGCTACTACCTACGAAATTCTACCTACCTTAGTATTTTTTATAAAAATTAAGACCTAAGAAAGGGGGGAAAAGGGCCCTATACGGGCCTATCGGTATATAATAAGGCTAAAAGACGTATATACGAGACTAAAGGACTCGGATTTCTTCTATTAAGGGCATAACCGCTAAAAACGCTATAAAAGGAATTAACCCGGGCGTTACCGTACCTATTAGCTATAAAAAGGGCCTAAAAGAGGCCGAAAGAGATAAAAGAGACGCTAAAAAGACCTTATATAATTAATCCTCCGGCTCTAGGTCCCTAGAGTAGTCGTACTCGGTAGGATATATTACTCCGTCTACGCTAGAGGCCTTACTACCCTTCTTTACGCTAGTACGGGTATAAATAGTGTCTAACGTAGCCGAAAGGGCCTTAATACGGGCCCTTAGGCGCTACTTAGCGGATCTACTAGCTAAAAGAAGTCGCTTACGTAGAGTGTTAGGTACTTCTTTACCCTATTAGAGTTAGTAGGGCACGTTTAGGCACTAAGGGACAAGGATGCTTATATTATCCCTCTTTCGCTTTACTTACTCCTTTAACTCCTACTTCTCCTTCTTTCCTATTATAAGTAGCCTACTCTAATCGAATCTCGCCTTTCCAAGATATAAATAGAGCCCGTTTACACCTATAAAGGCCTTATATTTCCTAAATAGGGGTTAATAGGGGTAGAAGGTACTAGACTAGGCATATATACCCCGTAATGTATATATATACGCCCTTATAGGCCGTAATCGCCTCTTAAGCCTACTTCTCGGTCCTACTAGCGCTAATAGTAGTAATGCGGAGCCTATTAGTAGCGTCTATATCCGATTTAACTATATTAGGCATCTTAGAGCTAGTTAGCCCCAAAATAGCCCCTTTTAACTAACTTTTTATACCTAGAAACAATCCCGATTTACGTAGTTATAATACTTTAGGTAGTATTCTTCTCTATTATCCTTAGCCTACTTATCTGGAGAATCCTTTACGAAGAGGTAGAAAGTAGCTAAACTAGCCCGATTAGTAGCCTTTATAAGATAGTTAATATACGGATTACCCTTAAAGGTACTATAGGCGGTAAGGACCTTACGCTAGGACGTAATCGAGGGTAGAGTAGCTATTTTAGGCTGGAAGGAGTTCGTTTCGGATTGTTTAGGTCGTTTCGGTTTAGGAAGGGCACGATCGGATTAGATAGGGCTATTTGTTTGTTTGTTTGTTTGTTCCATTTACGTCCTTTAGGAGTCTAAGACTATGTAGGACGGCCTTATAAGCAAGGTAGTAGATCTATTTACAATCAAATTCTTTCGGTATTCTTCGACCTTAGGGGAAACCCCGTACCTAAGGCAATGCTAAAGGACTTTAAACAAATGTAAGACAAAGGAAATCAAACGAGTGTTGTAGTAGCTATAGAATTTTTGCGCCAAGCTTTTTGTAGAATTTTCAGCGGATCCTCCCGCTTCGTACGTACGCTGCGAATTCGAAAGAGAGAGAGAGAGAGAGGAAAAAGCAGCTATCCAACTCGCTGTCTCTTTCTCTTATCCTTAATATGCCTTTATGGAATTATATGCCGCCTTCTAGCGCATATAACTACGTAGGTTGATTATAGAGTTGTAGTTCCACCGTACTCTAGCTCTTTGAAGTGCACTTATCCGCCGTATAGAGGACCCGAATCTCTACGAGGAAGAAAGAGGTACGGTTCGGTTCGGATTTCGAGGAGATGCGCGTATAGGATAGAGTGGACTGCCTCTTCTTCTTCTTCGTCTTCTTCTCGTCCGTAGCGTAGAGAGCTATTCGTTCGAATCGTACTGTTGTTCTATAGCTTATGTTTCTAGGCGGATTTCGAGAGGGATTTCGGGCGGATTCGAGAGGTTTTCGAGGAGGTTTCTTCTAGACTGTCTTAGTTTCCCTTCTAAGGAAGGTACTTACGACGGCTACCGCGTGAAGGTACAGTCTATTCGGCCGTCTTAGATAGGGCTAGATTATATACTATAATATACGTTAGCGCTAAAATAGCTCTAGATACCCCTTAGGAGGGCTCTATTAGACCCGTTTAGGGCGCGGATAGGGCTATATAGTATATACTAAGTCTTTATAAGGTTAATAAAAAGAGATAAGAGTAGGGACCGGAAACGCTACTTTTTAGGCCTTACTAGACCCTTAATTAACGCCTTAGGCCAAAATTTATATAATAAATTACTAATTCTTACTTAAGGTAAGCTTTTTTAGAGCGCGACGCTCTATATAAGGAGGGGGGCTATGTTACGGGTGCCTCTCTAATAGCGCGATATAGTCCCTAAAAGGGACTATATTACGCCCGTTAGTATAATCTCTAACCGGATTAGCGCCTTTACGTAATAAGGTCCCTAAACGGGCCTATATTGCAACCGAAGGCCTCTATATAGGGAGGTAGGATCCTCTCTATTATAAAAGGGTATCGAATCGAGTCTTTTCTTACTAGTAATTTATACTACTACTCTTATAATACCCTTTTACAAACGGTATTAATAGTAATAATATAAGAGAGAAGAGAGAGTAGGGACCTTATATCGATAAGCTCGGCATTAAGCTTCCTACTAAAATGTTAGACATATCTAGCGTCTAGATAGTCGTATTAAAGAGTAGTACGTATAAAAATAAAAGCGTTTATATAGATCCGATATAGGAGTGTTTAATTAATTCGTTTTCTATTATTATCTCCTTATATATACTCCTCGTATATACTCCTTAGAGTAAAGTCTAGCGACTAGATAAAGTCTATAGCTCTCGTTCTAAGGAGGCGAGGTTAATTATAACCGTATTCGGGTAATATAGGCTAGTATAGTCGATTTTAATTAGTATAGCTAGTAGAGCTAGCCGGTAGTAGAGTACTAAAAGTAGACTTCTTAAGCTCTAAAAACGCCTAAGTCCGACTAAAGGAGATAAAGTAGAAACTAGCTAACTCCGTAGAAAAACAATAGAAGTTACTAAAGTTTCCTAGCTTCTTATTAGCTAATAACTCTATTAAAAAGGAGAGTAAAGTACGAAGCAAAAAGCGATAATACTAATTAGAGCTCGTAGCCGGAAATTGGAATAACCTAAACGAATTTAGCGTTAATAGAGAGCGCCTTTTACCTCTACCTAAGTATTTCTAGTCGAACCGGATTAAGATAGGATTTAGTTAACAATTTACCCGAAGGTATCTAATTAATATTATAGCTACGAGGGCACCTATAATAATAGTCTTAGTTAAAGCCCGAAGGCCTACCTAGTCGTTAATACCTTAGAAGTTTATAAGTAGTAAGACTATAGTATAGAGATTAAAGGGATTAAACCTACGAGGGGATCGAACCTACGACTATTAATTAGTTATTCTATCGGTATATTATAATACTTACTTAAGGCGAAGCACCTAACCGTAGTAAACTCCTAATAGGGAGAGCACTCCTAAAGGTAACGTACTAGCGGCTAAGCTACGCGACGGGTATATAAATAGAGGTAGTAAAGTTATTATAGTTAATATAGGTTAAGTAAATAATATAGCGCTAGCGGTAGTTTTAGCTACTTTAGGTAATTTTTCTACTATAGAGGTAGCGGTAGTAACATTAGTAGTTAGCTAACTATATAATTGTTAATAGTATTTAATAAGCTAATAAGGAGAGCAGTTTAAGAGCGGTAATCGAAGATTTAAGGCTAACCGATCGTTCCTTAAGCGGTCCTTCGAATTATAAGTAGAGTAGATAATATCTAGTAGAGTAGATAATATCTAGTAGAGTAGATAATGTCTAGTAGAGCAGATAATGTCTAGTAGAGCAGATAATATTAATACTATAGGAGGACATCTAGTAGTAATTCTATAATACGTAAATTAGCGTATTACGGAATTAACTAGCGGATTACTATATTCCCCCCGAGCCTAGATCTAGAAATTCTCCGATAATACGAGCTAGAATAATAAGTCTAGATACTAGAATAATAAGTCTAGTTATCGATAATAGTACGGAAGTCGATAATATAACGGAATTAATAAGGTAGTATATATTATATATATACTTTCGTCTACTATTCCTCTTTCTTCTTCGTTATATACTATTATAAGCGAAGCGTATAGATTATTCCGCCTTAATTGTCGGTTTACTCAGTCTTACTCTTATATTTATACTATAGAAGCCTCTAGTAGGTTAGCTCTTATATTTATACCGTAGAAGCCTCTAGTAGGTTAGGTTATATTAGATAAAGTCGCCTAATAAAGCTAATAAACTACTCGTACTACTAATAGACCCTAAATAGTACTAATATCGATACCCGGATAGCCTATAACGATAGTAGACTATATATATTACTTTTACTATATAGAATTCGGCCTCGTTACTATCTTACCGGCTAAAATAGCGATATTAGCCTATAGACTAATATAGGGCTAGAATAGGCACTTCCGATGCCCGTATAGCTATAGCGATACTTAGAGGTATTTCTACGGATAATGTTATATAGGCCCGTTATATATTAGTATCGTAGAGGTGTCTATTATAGTAAATGCTAGACACCTATCGATAGATCTTTAACCCTATTTAGAACCGTACTTATTTAGAAAGTTACTATATATTATAGTTCTTAAATATATATCGTGTAAATATATCTAATAAATAGAGGGTATAAAAATCTATAACCAAGACGTATATATATAAGTGCACGAGTGTTAGCTATTGTACTATTTGAAAAATAGTAGATTTCCTTATATATTAGGGTATATTTAGAAACGTTACTTTTTAGCCGTTTTTCCTTAGGCGCTCTATATTAAGTCGAGTAAGCCCTATATATAGAGAGGAAGGTAGTAGTAGTGGAAGGTAGCAGTAGTAGAAGGTAGCAGTAGTGGAAGGTAGCAGTAGTAGTGGAAGGAAGTGGTCGAATTCGGAAATCTTCAACAACATGTCACGTGAAGACGAAATCTGGAGCGACTGAGGAGGGCGCCAGAGCTCATACGGACATCACATCCAAATACCATGACATCCATTATTTCCTTGTACCAGATTGTCCTCAGCCTCTACACGCCGCCCCGCTTCCCTTTCCTCCGCAAATTCCATCGCCCAACTCTATCCACGGAAACCAAACCAGTACATCTCCCTCTCTGCATGGGTATTTGCCACTTCGTCCACCCACGTGTTTGCGGCGTCGCATTGTCCCAGCGCGTTGTTTCATGCAGGATGCTCTTGCTCCCCCCAGGCACCGGATTCAACGACAACCCCGACAACACTAGTCGATACAAGCATTGTACCCATCCTCGCCGTCCGGAGCCGCAGGTCCAACGTGGCAGCTGCCGCCGAAGTACGCCCCATTCCTGTATTTGTCGTTGAAAACGTCGTCATAGTCGTTCCTGCACTAATCGGAAGGAGCACCAAGTCAGCTACTACAAAAGGCGCAAAGAGTAGTGCAGAATCACTTACGCAGCCTTTTGCTTTCCAACCTGGACAAGCCACATCACCCCATGAGACCGAAGTGCAATAGAGTCTGTGCTTAGGACTGATCAGATCCCCGAGCACGAGGAGAGGCGCCGTTGCGAGGAGAAGAAAAATTCCCTTCATGATTGTTGAGCGGCTGGTAGTTGGTCCAAGAGGAGATGTAGAAGATGTTGAGCGACTGGTAGTTGGTCCAAAGAGGAGATGTGGGGGATGTTGAGCGACTGGTAGTTAGTCCAAAGAGGAGATGTGGGAGATATTAAAGGTAGCAGGCAACAGATCAATAGGTTCCTCGACGGCGGACACGACAGCTATCACGTTCAGAAGGCTGGCAACAAGCCGCATGGATCATCGACATCGAACCACTTATATTGGAGCACTCGAAATGAATGCATCGCGGGTTTGTAGGGATCAACCTAGCTTAATGCGCGATTCTGGGCTGTGATTCTGAACTCTGGAAGGTCCCGGAAAGGACGACTAGGATGTTCACTGTTGTGTTGAAAGGTGGATCAGCTGATCCTTAGTAACCGATATCGGTTCCTATATATATTATCAGAGGTAGATAGACTCTTTCCTTAATCTAATGGCTTATAATCTTCAATAGGTTATGAGCCCGGATAGTGCTTCCGCGGCTTTAATAGCTAAATAACTACTTATATTTAACGATTATAAGCCTTATAAACGATATGAACGATATTAAGTCCTAAGTCTTCGAGCTCCGTGGTCTCTATAGTCTCTATCCTATAAAAGTCAGCTAGTTACGGTATTTAATAGTATAATGCTACCCTCTTAGATTTCCTTACGCTTGATTATTAGACTCCTTAGTCCGTGTTTTAAGATAGGCCGAACCTCTCTTTAATATACCGAGTATAAAGTACTATAGACGCTCTTCAAAATACCGGTTACTCGGTAGTAATACGTTATGTTTTCTAAAATCCTAACGACTCCTAACGATTAATTAATGTTAATTAATACTTTATTAAAATTAATAGTTCTATAATCTTAGCGAGAAACGCTTTTTTTATATATAGCTTCTCCTATTTCTATATACTACGACATTTACTTAAGACGATAGTAAAGGTACTAATTAACGAGATACCTAAAGCGCGTGCTATTCGACTATAATCTTAAAGAGACTCTAGTTAGAAATACCGTAATAAGAAACGAGAGGAAAAACTCCGAGCCGAAGCTACTAAACGACGAGTAAGAGAGACTTAGAAGTTAATTACCGAATAACGAAGGACTACGTTAGCTAATAAGTAATAAAAGACGTTCTTATTACTTAAAAACGGTAGTAAAACTATTCTAAGACGTACGTTCGACGACATCGATATAGACGGTAATACGATACTAGCCTCGGCTAAAGGAGTATAAGGCGATAAGAATTCTATATACCTACTAAAAAATCTAAAATCTAAGCGCCGTACTAAGGCTATAACTACTTTAACTACCGATATATCTTCGACGTTAAAGTTAGTACGAAAGAAAGTAAAGAAAGCGCGACGAGCTATAGTATAAGCTAAAGAAGAAGTAGAAGAAGAAGAAATACCTTAGACTAAGATAAACTCGGTCCTAGAGATAACTAGTAAAAACAACGACGAAGACGAAGACGACCTCTATAGTATTACCGACGAAGAATTACGTACTATCCTACTAATCTCGAGGGAACCCTCTCCTATTCGAGACGAAACGACTCGACGCTTTGCGTCTACTCCTATTAGTAGAGTAATATATATAATAACTATACCTCCAAGACGAGCTACTCGCGTAGCGCTAGTACTACTACTACTACTAGCACTACTAGTGCGTCGAGTTACGCTCCTAACGACCGGATCTCTCCTCTACTAATAAACGAAAAAGAAGGTCGCTATTAATGCGAAGAACTTTAGTAAAGTGAAAAAGCTAGATAGCTCGGGGAACTATAATAATTAGTACGACTCTATTAAAATTGCCTACCGACAAATAGGTATTATCGATTTCTTTCTAGGGATCGAGCTAGAACCGATGCCTCTATTAAACGAAGAACGAGAGGAATTGGAACTAGAGGAAGTTAATGCATATATACTTTCTATAGCAGATTAGCATAGTAAGAATGAATCTTTGCTAGGATTTATTTAATCCTCGTATATACAACATATATAAGACAAGGTCGTTAATTGCACAACAGTGTAGGAGGCGTTAAAGATCCTTAATGTTAAGAGCACCTCCACCGGCATTAAAACGGCGCTTATTAAGTATAACTAGATAACGAGCTATCGCTTTAACATAGTAAAGGATTTTCCCTCGTTCCTCCGTGAATTTAACAAACGATTTAGTAACTAGACTCGACTACGAGGGTTACTTCCGTAGTCTAAGGAAGACCGTAGGTACTTCTACTTTATTAAGGCACTTAGTCCTCACTTTACTAAATTCAAGAGGAACTTAAGTGCTTCCTTTAAAGTTAGAAGCTTTATAACTCGTAGAGCGCTCGTTAAACTCACGTTTAATAAGTTAACCTTACGAGCCGAGAATTACTAGAACAGTATACGAGGAAATAAGACTAGAAGCCTTAAAGATATGCGCGCATTCGCTATATAGAGGGCAAATAAAAAGAAGAGATCGTACGGTTAAGCTTTTAGTTAAAACCAACGACCTACCGGCGCTAGCACTAGTTAACAAGTTCTTAGTTAATTAATAGGTCCTACTAATGCTCCGTATTAATAGAAGGTTAATAGCGTTTAACATACCGGTTATACCAACGGTACTTACTTTAAATAGAACGACAATCTCTATTAAGAGATAAAAAAGCCGAAGATTAAGAACGGAACGTAGAAAGAGACCGTAACGCCTACGTCTAGATTAAATTTAACGGCAATACATCCTCGTCGTTAATAGTTCTTAACGACGACTTAGGGTAACGTCGGACCTAAACCGGAGATACTAAGTAGACCGACTATTAGCCGTTATATAAATTTTGCTAGCGGCGTAGTTAGTAACTTTACTAATAGTACGGTGACTTTTACCGATAAGAGCTAACTAGCGGGCCTTCGCCTAGAGAATTAAACGATTTTTCCGTTAAACTCGTGCCCTACGTTTCTAGCTACGAACCGACAGGTTAACCTAAAGGCACTAGCGACTACGAAAGCGTATATTGCAAAATTTAACCTACGCGAGAATAACTAGATAGTCGACTCTAGAGCGGAGGAACACCTTTATAACGATCTCTCGTACTTTAATAAGTATAAAGAGATTAACCCTATTAATATCGTGGGTATAGGCACTAGTTTTCAAATACTTGGAGTTAGTAGAGTAACGCTAGTAGTTTATTATCCTAATGGAGCGCACAAGTTAATCCTACCGAAGGTCTACTATGTCCCTTAAATAAGTATTAATCTCCTATCCGTTAGGCGATTAAACAACGGCGGCACTAGTACTAAGTTCTTAAAAGGACACTATAAAATCAAGCACGAGGAATCTTAGCGCATAATTGCGATAGGCACTCAAATTAGGAATCTCTAGAAACTGGATATATCGGTAGTAAGGTCCTTCCTTTCTACTTGGGGTAAAAGATACGCGGATAGACCGGATTTCTTTTTCTTAGCGGCTTACTTTAATGCGAGGGCATCAAATATCCTACCTATTTATATATAGCATTAACGGCTAGAACATATCGGTGTTACGCAATTGCGGGATTACCTTAAGAGACTAGGTATTAACTTTATTAACGGAGACTTTATATATAAGTCCTACCGACATATAAAAGCAAAATAGCGTTTCCCTATATCGAAGCTAATAAAGTCGCGCGGGCGTACCGCGATTTTAAACTACGGTTTATAAGGGAGTATAATGCGATCGTACGCTATATTAGGACGGATAGTAGCTCTAAATTCACATAGATCGCTACTAACCTTACGCGTCGAGTAGGAGTTAAGTTCTCTATCTCTATACTATACGAGCCCGTATAAAATAGTGTTGTCGAGAGAAAACATTAGACGCTATAGAATATTATTCGGTGTATAAAATAGGATAGCGTACTTAATAATCGACTATAGCTAGAACTACTCCGTACCGCGGTGTTTATTAATAACCGGTTACCTACCTCTTCTTTAAAGAATATAAAAACGCCTTTCGAGTGCTAGATAGGAAATATCCCGGAGATTAATTAGATACGTCGCGTTAGCTACCGTGTATATAAGCTGGTTCCGAAGAAGAAGTTTCCTAAGAAATACGATAAGCGAGCGCACCTCCGTATCCTTATTAGTTTTAAAGGGACAAATCTTTTTCGCCTATAGGACCCTATCTTAGGGAAAATCGAACGGGCTCGAGATGTACTCTTTAATAAAGATATACGGTTGGATATAAAGACATTGGAAATGCTAGTTTAATTGCCTCCTATTAGTGCAAACGTTAATACACCGGACGCAATTAAAGAGATTATCCTAAACATTACCGAAAACTATAGTACTAGTATCTCTAAAGTATAGGCTGCTTGGATTAAGTGGGAGAAGCATAAGCGACTACTAAACGACATCTTATCCAATCCTATATAGCCTATCGCTATTCGTCCTCCTCCGATAGGCCCTATTCTACTAATAAGGCAACCTCTCCTTTAATTACATAACAACCCTCTACTAAACTTACGTCTTTAACTACCTCCCCTAAATAGAGGACTAACGCTAATTTAGGTACCTTAGAACCCGACCCTACTATTAATACTATCGAGACAGTAGGCACTAATGTTTAACTTTATGTATACCGGTATTCGCTCGAAAGATTTAATACTAATCTTCTATACGTCAAATCGAGAGAACACGAATAAACCGACCCTTGAAATTGAAATCGAAGATTAAACCGACTCTAGCATCTCTAACGAAGCGAAGGAAATCCTTACGATACTTATATAGGAAGTATAATCCTAATAACCCACTAACTAACCTACCTAACGACCTGAATAAGTAACGAGATAAAGCAATTTTGACGCACGTATAACTGTTAGAAGATAATCCTATTGTAATAAGGACTCGGGATTAGGCGCTATGGTCTCCTTATCGCGAATAATAGGACAAAGCGATTAAAGAGGAATATTAGTTACTAATTAATAACGATACCTAGGAGATCGTAGACATTAGAACTATCAAATCGCGTACGCTATCTAGTAAGTAGGTCTTTACTCTTAAACGAGGCGTTAATAGAAAGATTAAGCGCTATAAGGCGCGTTAGGTCGTACGCGGTTTTAAGTAATAGGAAGGAATTAACTTCTCTAAAACGTTCGCCGCGGTAGTGAAACCGATAAGTTATTGCATTATATTCGCTCTAGCCGTAAAGAACAACTGGCACGTACATTAAATAGACGTCAAAACAGCGTTTCTCTACGGAGACATTAATGCCGACATCTACATTAAACTACTACCTAGATATAAACAACGCGGAAAAGTCTATAAACTGAAGAAGGCCCTCTACGGATTAAAACAAGCACCGAGAATCTAGTATTAGACGTTAACGAAGTCTCTACGCGCTCTAGGATATAAATCGTGTCCTTACGATTATGCTATGTTTAAGAAGGGCGAGATATTAATTCTAGCATCCGTTAATAACCTACTGTTTGTTTGTTTGTTTGTTTGTTTGTTTGTTCCATTTACGTCCTATAGGAGTCTATAACTATGTAGGACGGCTGTCTTACGACAGCAGTCTTTCTATGTAC